>CM077291.1:170000-227500 GCA_039654925.1 Anguilla pacifica | reverse complement strand
TACAGTGCTGTGTAAAGCAGTACAATAACAGCCGATGAGAGAACCGTATGTCTGAGGAGGCAGATAGAAGCCATGATAAGAGATAAGAACCCAAACGCTAATGGGGTACGGTCACTGTGGTCCAGAGATAAAGCAGACCAGGCCAAACCCGAGAGCGGACCCTAAGAACCCAAGCGCTAATGGGGTACGGTCACTGTGGTCCAGAGATAAAGCAGACCAGGCCAAACCCAAGAGCGGACCCTAAGAACCCAAGCGCTAATGGGGTACGGTCACTGTGGTCCAGAGATAAAGCAGGCCGGGCCGAACCCGAGAGCGAACCCTAAGAACCCAAACACTAATGGGGTACGGTCACTGTGGTCCAGAGATAAAGCAGACCGGGCCGAACCCGAGAGCGGACCCTAAGAACCCAAACGCTAATGGGGTACGGTCACTGTGGTCCAGAGATAAAGCAGCCCGGGCCGAACCCGAGAGCAGACCCTAAGAACCCAAACGCTAATGGGGTACGGTCACTGCGGTCGAGAGATAAAGCAGACCGGGCCGAACCCGAGAGCGGACCCTAAGAACCCAAATGCTAATGGGGTACGGTCACTGCGGTCCAGAGATAAAGCAGCCCGGGCCGAACCCGAGAGTGGACCCTAAGAACCCAAACGCTAATGGGGTACGGTCACTGCGGTCCAGAGATAAAGCAGACCGGGCCGAACCCAAGAGTGGACTCGCATGTGCTGGAGCCGCCGCTGCTGGCAAGCAGTCGCACGTTTCCCATGCAGCCCCAATTCCTCTGTGACTGGACTTCCTGTCTTGTCTGTCCCAGCGCTGCCGCTATCTTAAGCAAACAAAGAGTCTCCCAGCTATGCCCCCCCCAGCCCCCCCCCCCCCCACCCACCCACGCACTGATTAAGCCTCCCACCAGAAAACACGCTTTTATCTCCAAAGACTTGTAGGGGGCACCGAGCCCGCAGTCAGGAACCGGAGTTTGCGACAGGCTATTTCCTGTTTTGGCAGGATGTGCAAATGGTTTTTCAGTTAGTCGCGCGGTCAGTTTGTGGGTCAGTCGTCCGCCTCCCATTGTTTCTCCAGTTAAGCAGCCGATGAGAGACTATTTTCAGTCCCGCAACTTCTGTGCGCAGTAAGAATACGAGGTGTAATAGGGGTTAGGGCTTGGGCTAGGGTTAGGGTTTGGGTTAGGGGGTTAGCAGTAGGGTTAGGGTTAAGGTTAGGGCTTTTGTGTGAGACCAGTTGTATGGAAGGGTTAGGGTTTGGGGTAGGGGGTTAGCAGTAGGGTTAGGGTTAAGGTTAGGGTTTTTGTGTGAGACCCAGTTGTATGGAAGGAGTAGGGTTTGGGTTAGGGGGTTAGCAGTAGGGTTAGGGTTAAGGTTAGGGTTTTTGTGTGAGACCCAGTTGTATGGAAGGAGTAGGGTTTGGGTTAGGGGGTTAGCAGTAGGGTTAGGGTTAAGGTTAGGGTTTTTGTGTGAGACCCAGTTGTATGGAAGGGTTAGGGTTTGGGTTAGGGGGTTAGCAGTAGGGTTAGGGTTAAGGTTAGGGTTTTTGTGTGAGACCCAGTTGTATGGAAGGGTTAGGGTTTGGGGTAGGGGGTTAGCAGTAGAGTTAGGGTTAAGGTTAGGGCTTTTGTGTGAGACCCAGTTGTATGGAAGGAGTAGGGTTTGGGTTAGGGGGTTAGCAGTAGGGTTAGGGTTAAGGTTAGGGGTTTTGTATGAGACCCAGTTGTATGGAAGGGTTAGGGTTTGGGTTAGAAGGTTAGCAGTAGGGTTAGGGTTAACGTTAGGGTTTTTGTGTGAGACACAGTTGTATGGAAGGAGTAGGGTTTGGGTTAGGGGGTTAACAGTAGGGTTAGGGTTAAGGTTAGGGGTTTTGTATGAGACCCAGTTGTATGGAAGGGTTAGGGTTTGGGTTAGAAGGTTAGCAGTAGGGTTAGGGTTAACGTTAGGGTTTTTGTGTGAGACACAGTTGTATGGAAGGAGTAGGGTTTGGGTTAGGGGGTTAGCAGTAGGGTTAGGGTCAACGTTAGGGGTTTTGTGTGAGACCCAGTTGTATGGAAGGAGTAGGGTTTGGGTTAGGGGGTTAGCAGTAGGGTTAGGGTCAAGGTTAGGGGTTTTGTGTGAGACCCAGTTGTATGGAAGGAAGGCTGTGTATGATGTAAGCCCCAGAGCTTTCAGTGGTCTCCCAACAACACCTGCCCTCTTCTCCCTGACAGGATACCGGTTCTGCCTCTCTCTACCTCACTTTGTTTCCTGTTTCTAAGAGACAAGCAGCCAGGTGATACACAAATGATTACCTGGAGGGGCGGGGGCATGAGACTGAAACTTACAGGATGAACATTGGCCCACATGGTGATGGTGATGATGATGGTGGTGATGATGATGGTGATGATGATGATAATGATTTTTATTGATTCGCAGGAGATTGAGCCTTTCTTTTTGCTGAAATGAGGTCAGTGGTGACTCACTGCAGAGACTGTGACCCTGTAGTCTGGGTTTGGCCAGCCTTTGACGGATCGTATTTTACTGTCATTTAAGTTCCATTTCTGATTCTTGTTTTTTTAATGAGGGGAAACTCCATGGGAATGTTCCTGCGGGTCTCACACAGACATACGGGGAGCCGTTTTTCCCTCTGGAATGGGAAAAGGGAGAGAGAAGCCTGGGTGTGTTCTTCATCCCCCTCCTTCATCATCCTCCTAACCCTAACCCTACTGGCTTGATCATGAGAGGACCAAGGAACCATTTCTGAACCACAATCTGTATGATGATGATAATAATAATAATAATAATAATAATAATAATAATAATAATAATAATAATAATAATAATAAAATAAGAATTTCCATTATTATTCATGCCTTGCCAAGCCCCCCCCCCCCCCATGTATAAATAGAGTTGTAATGTGTTAAACACATGTCCAGCTGTGCTGGGCTGTGATGTCAGCCCCAGGGTTTTGGCCTGTGGAGTACAGTCAGTGCAGTCAGCCCAGTTGGCAGTGCCAGGAATTTTTTACTTCCAGTTTATTTTTCCAGACGGTTTTGTGGAAATGTTCCCAGGTCTGGCATTGTGTTCCAGATCCTGCCCCCCCCCCCCCTCCGCCCCTTGCTGTCTCCTACACGGATCTGCTGATTAATCATGCATTCTTCTTTAGCCCACTTCTGTTCTCTGTTCTCTGACGGGACGCCCGGTCCATTATGGGGGTGGTTCAGTTTAGATTTCCCTCTGATCAGCTGTTCCATTCTCTTTCAGCTGAGTGGGAATGTTTCTGAATTACAGTCTGAACTGAAGTCTTAACTGGAGTCGGGCAAAACAGGTTGTTTCAGCTGGTCAGGTGACCCTCTTTGCACTCTGTGAAGGTAGGGTGGTTTACTGTGGCTGAGGCAGAAGGTGTAGAATCTCAAACAGACGCAGAGAAGCCGTGGCACGCTGAGATCTGAAGGTCATTAGCTTTGTTCACAGCACTGCAGCTGCTGCTTGGATTCTTCTTACTCGTTTTGTCTTTTTTTGGGGGGTCTCATTATGCCATAAAGGAATTCTTTTTAACAGCCTGTGGTCAGTTGACATCTGTTCAGGTTTTTGTATTCCCCACAGTTTCCCTAACACATGGCAGGTACCTCTCTCACACTGTTGGAAGGGACTGTCTGGGTCATACTTAATCTTGCTTGGTGGGCTGAAAATTCCAGGTGTTACAGAACAGCTCAGCGGAAAATCTTTATTTTCTTTTACGTTACTGTCATTCGAGATTTCTTTAAAATAGACAGGACGCCTGAAACATGGAGCTCCACCCTGTGACCAGTGCATCTGTGATTAGTCTCTCAATGATTAGTCTCTTCCTGTACGTGAAGTACTCCCCACAGCACCTTAACTCACTTAGACAGGAGCTGCACAGAAATGATTTATTTAGTGTGCACGTGCTGCCGTAGTGTGTAAAGTTCTGCCAAAATTTTAGTGTCTGTAGGCTTTGCCGCGTGTGCTGGTTTGGCGTCCAGCGTGGCATCATGGTCTCATTTCAGTTCTTCTGCCCGTGCGTTGGTTTGGCGAGTCCCCTGGTGCTGTGGGTCAGAACCGGGTCAGAACCGGGTCAGAACCGCGTCCCGAGCAACATCAACGGCACCTCTGGTCTTCTGGGAAGTCAAAGTCACTGTTCCCGAACGCTCTCTCTATTTTAATCGCTTTCAGTTCGATTGCGTCTTTAGTGTTCTTGACTCGCGGTACTTTTGTGTTTGACACCAAAGGTTTTTTCTTTAGTCTGCGCAGACACTAAAGGCTTTGGCTTTTGACTGCACAGGCATTAAAGGTTTTTGCTTTTGACTGCGCAGACACTAAAGGTTTTTTGTTTTAGTCTGCGCAGACACTAAAGGTTTTTTGCTTTAGTCTGCACAGACACTAAAGGTTTTTGCTGTGGTCTGTGCAGTCATCCTGTATCCCCTCCTCCTTTTACGACGCAGTATTTCACTGCCCTGTTTCCAGACCTGGGCCATAAATGAAAGGCCTTCAAAGGACATTGTTCTCTGGCCTTGCCTGGAGCCCTCTTCCGCACCCTGGCCATCAATCACCTTTTACTTTTGTGTGACCCCATTTTCAGCCTCTCCACTGCTCACTTACTATCCATGGACACAATGGAGACTTTCCAGAGGGAAAGAAAACAAATTAATCAATTTGGCTTGCACTGGAACAACTGGAAAAGTGTTCCCCATCTTCCCGAAAAGGTGATCAAACTGGGGTTCCTTTAAATAAATAAAATAACCCAACTGACAGACTTATTGGGGAAAACAGAGTGGCACTTTTACCAGTGTTGTGATGGCCAACTCTGTGTTGTAAGCATTGGGTATGCTGTCCTGGGCCCTGGGTACAAGGGTATAGATAATGGATGGACCCTGCCCAGGATAAGCAGGTATAGATAATGGATGGACCCTGCCCAGGATAAGTGGGTATAGATAATGAATGGACCCTGCCCAGGATAAGCAGGTATAGATAATGGATGGACCCTGCCCAGGATAAGTCGGTATAGATAATGCATGGACCCTGCCCAGGATAAGCGAGTGTTGATAATGGATGGACCCTGCCCAGGATACGCAGGTATAGATAATGGATGGACCCTGCCCAGGATAAGTCGGTATAGATAATGGATGGACCCTCCCCTTGATAAGTGGGTATAGATAATGGATGGACCCTGCCCAGGATAAGCGGGTATATATAATGGATGGACCCTGCCCTTGATAAGTGGGTATAGATAATGGATGGACCCTGCCCAGGATAAGTGGGTATAGATAATGGATGGATGGATGAATGGATGGGTGAAGCTGTGCTTCCTTTTTAGTTGGTTTTTTGTGGTTTCTTTTTATATATATTTTATTTTATTATAATTTTTGTTATTATTAATTACATTTCTTTCCTGGTCAGGTGGACCTTGGTTTCCTTCGCAATGTTGTGGCGATTGGAACTCAGGGAGCGGTCTCCATGGAAACTAAGAGGGCTTACTATGTGACGTCTTATAAAGTGGACGTGAGCTCCAATGGGGAGGACTGGATCCCACTGAAGGACGGCCCCAAGCAGAAGGTATGCTTCATCCTCCTTTCTCATCCTCACCTCAGGAATATCATGCAGATGCACACATACAGCCAGCCACAGGAACACAGTATCCAGACAAACATGCACACACACGCACTCACACAAGGACGCATGTATAAGCACAGACATTTGCATTCAGAGACGCACACAGCATACAGTTACACACACACATCCATGAGGATCTTCATCTGAACCAAGAGTGTACGTACAGCTGTAATATACCCTCCGTGGATAGCAGGTCATACAGACCAGGTAACATCCTCATTCACATTCACAGCTTTCAGCGCAAATTCACTGAAGGCATGAATACATTCTCTAATGAGACATTTTTTGGGAAAAAGCCACTGGCCCTGAGCGGGACAAAGAGGTTCTGTGTTGTAGCACCTTGTAGAAAATTAGCCTTGTGTGTCGAGCCCCTGATCAATCATGGATTTTGCAGCAACAAATAGAGCCCTTAGCTCGACCTTTTCCAGCAAACAAGCCCTACAAGTGTGTGCTGGCAGTCTTAGCACAGCTGTGGAAACAGACACCTAATCAAACGGACAGAAACAAAGGAACTGTGTGCACTTAAGTGTAAGAGCTGGCCTAGAGAACCTCACATGGAGCATCATGTTCAGCATTTCCCTCCCTATCACGGAGCTTCTCCACCCTTCTCCACCCTTTGTGATGATGATGATGGTAATGATGATGATGATTGTGATGGTGATGATGATGGTGATGATGGTGATGATGATGATGATTGTGATGATGATGGTGATAATGATCATTGTGATGGTGATGATGATGATCATTGTGGTGATTGTGATAATGATTGGGATGATGATGATGATGATGATGGTGGTGATGATGGTGATGATGATCATTGTGATGGTGATGATGATGATGATTGTGCCGTTGCTGGTGCAGATTTTCCAGGGGAACACCAACCCCACGGATGTGGTGATCCGGGACCTGCCGAAGCACACTCTGACCCGCTTCCTCCGGATCCGGCCCGTTTCCTGGGAAACCGGTGTCTCCATGCGCTTCGAAGTGTACGGCTGCAAGATCTCAGGTCAGTCCCAGCATGCAGTGGGGCAGCACATAGCACACTGAACTGGGAGCTGATGATTTTCAGCTCTCTTTGTAGCTGGGGTGGACAGTGGTTCATTTATCATTTACCTGGATGATCGAGGAATAAGAATGAATTTCAGTGAGGGGCTCCACAGTGAGGGGCTCCATAATGAGCTAGAGAGGGGCTCCACAGTGAGCAAGAGAGGGGCTCCACAGTAAGCTTGAGAGGGGCTCCACAGTGAGGGGCTCCACAGTGAGCGAGAGAGGGGCTCCACGGTGAGGTTCTCCACAGTGAGCAAGAGAGGGGCTCCACAGTGAGCGAGAGAGGGGCTCCACAGTGAGGGGCTCCACGGTGAGGTTCTCCACAGTGAGCAAGAGAGGGGCTCCACAGTGAGGGGCTTCACGGTGAGGTTCTCCACAGTGAGCGAGAGAGGGGCTCCACAGTGAGGGGGTCCACAGTGAGCAAGAGAGGGGCTCCACAGTGACGGGCTCCACAGTGAGCTGGAGAGGGGCTCCACAGTGAGGGGGTCCACAGTGAGATAGAGAGGGGCTCCACAGTGAGGGGCTCCACAGTGAGCTAGAGAGGGGCTCCACAGTGAGGTGCTCCACAGTGAGCTGGAGAGGGGCTCCACAGTGAGGGGGTCCACAGTGAGATCGAGAGGGGCTCCACAGTGAGCTAGAGAGGGGCTCCACAGTGAGGGGCTCCACAGTGAGCTGGAGAGGGGCTCCACAATGAGCTGGAGAGGGGCTCCACAGTGAGCTAGAGAGGAGCTCTACAGTGAGCTAGAGAGGGGCTCCACAGTGAGCTGTTGGTATCTCTCTCTGTAGACTTCCAGTGTTCGGGAATGCTGGGAATGGTGTCGGGGCTGATCCTGGACTCCCAGATCACGGTGTCCTCGCAGTCGGAGCGCGGCTGGCTGGCGGAGAACGCGCGGCTCCTGACCAGCCGGACTGGGTGGACCCAGCTGCAGCCACGCCCGGTGCTGGTGAGGAACGAGTGGCTGCAGGTGGACCTGGGCGAGGAGAAGCTGGTGAGCGGACTGATCCTGCAGGGCGGGAAGCACCGTGAAAACCGCCTATTCATCAGAAAGTTCCGCCTGGGCTACAGCAACAACGGCCTCAACTGGACCAACGTCCCTGACTCCAGCGGCTCCAAGCCCAGGGTGAGGGGGGGAGGGGGCAAAGGGGGGGTTGAGTGGGGGGTGAGGGAGCTGGAGGGGGGTGAAGGGGCTGGGGAGGGAGCAGGAGGTGGGGTGAGGGGCCTGGGGGAGCGGGAGAAGGGGAGTCTATCCCTGCAGCACAAGGCCCCACTCTTTCACCCATGATGTGCGTGCAGGTTTGCAGTTCGTCTCTTAAGTGCCTAAATTAAGTCATTGATTGGCTGAAGAGTCCAAACATCAAGGCTTAATTTGGCTGCTGATTGAAAGGAAACAACTAAAAACCTGCAGACACTGCAGCCCTCGACTGGAGAGAGAAAGGGAGAGAGAGAGAAGGAGAGAGTGATCGATTGCTTGGCTTTCTTACTTGTGTTCACATGGCTGTAACTCCAGGTCCAACGACAGCTCCGCCTGAAACATGCCCATTAAATAGAGATTACTGCTGTTTTATTCCTGAGTAGGATGGCTGTTGGTGTAACGCCAAACATATTTTCCTGTCTGAGCTGGGGTACTGTCAAAATTAGAAATTTTATAATTCCAACTTCCAGTCCAACATAAACATACAGTCCAAAGAGTGTCCAGCCGCTTGACTGTGGGAAAGCGCTTGAATAAAAGTGTGATTAAATCACCGCAAACAGACTCAGGGTGTGCCTACTGTGTCTTCAGGGTTTTTACCTGAAGGATTACATTCATTATTTATTGACCATGTTGTGGATCAATTCTGTTACCATTCAGTCAGTGTAGGAAATAACAGTTCCTGAATTGAAAAATAGGCCATAATGATTATTTTCATGCGATTTGAATTTCCTGAGCTGGCTGCTTCATGTGCCTGTTGCTGGAGGTCACTTGTACACACCCAGCCCTGGTCCCTCTCAGGTGTGGGATAGGAACCCTAAAATCTCTCACAGCCCTCTGTAGCCTCTCTACGGTATCGTTACTTTAATTACGTGTCTCAGTGGCGTGTTCAGTGATGGAAAAGAGAAAGGCATCTCATCTGTGATGTTCAGAATCATTAACTCAGCTGAGCGCTCAGTCTCTCCCTGATAACAGCCCTACCCTCGGTCATCGATTACTAGCCGACCAGATTGGAAAGCAAGGCTACTCCAGACGGTACGAACTTTGATTTATTGAAGGGTTATAAATGTAGATGTTTTCTATCCTTCTTCAAGTGTCTTTGTCAAACTAAAGAAATAAAGGAAGGAATAACCTGCCTTCAGAGACTGCACTGGCCATTAATCCTGTGTAGGGTTGAAGCAGGTTTCCCAAAGAGCGGTTCCCTGTTACAGTGGTGTGGGAAGAGTCTTAACCCCAGAGCCTGAGGGAGGCACTGCAGATATCTCCTAACACCAGAGACCAGAAAGGCAGATTTCATTAACCACATCTTGGGGGGACCTACAAGCATTTGTCAATCACCGTTTGAACAAATGACACAACCAGCCAATTACACAGTTAACCCTAACCTCATATGCACCCCGTTTCATGAAGCAGGATTACTGAGTTAGCTGGATACCTGCACCGAGTAAAACCCGGAACCCACCCAAATCTGGAACATGGACAGCAGTAACAGCAGTTTTGGCTGTTCCAAAACTGCCTGCCTGTTATAGGAGTCCCTGATCAGCTGTGAGCTCCTGTGTGACTCTCCCCCCCACCCCCCCCTTTTCTCGCAGCTTTTCGAGGGGAACCAGAACTATGACACGCCAGAGATGAGAACCTTCGCGCCCCTGCTGACTCGCTTCCTGAGGGTGTACCCGGAAAGGACGACACCCACCGGACTGGGGCTGCGCCTGGAGCTGCTCGGCTGCGAGCTGCAGGGTGAGTGCTGGCCACCAGGGGGCAGCAGAGCAACCTACCTCCAGAGCCACAGTATGGCTACAGGGTTAGACAGAGATTTCTGTGTTCTCAAAGAGGCCGAACGTAGTTACATCTCTGAACACAATCTCCTGTCTTAGCCAAGAGATGAGACAGCGGTTCTGCGTGTACAGCCCTAGGAATGTAGGCTGTGCTGTGTGTGCAGCCCTAGGAATGTAGGCTGTGCTGTGCTGTGCAGGCCTAGAAATGTAGGCTGTGCTGTGCTGTGCAGCCCTAGAAATGTAGACTGTGCTGTGCTGTGCAGCCCTAGAAATGTAGACTGTGCTGTGTGTGTCGCCCTAGGAATGTAGGCTGTGCTGTGCTGTGCAGCCCTAGAAATGTAGGTTGTGCTGTGTGTGCAGCCCTAGGAATGTAGGCTGTGCTGTGTGTGCAGCCCTAGGAATGTAGGCTGTGCTGTGCTGTGCAGCCCTATGAATGTAGGCTGTGCTGTGTGTGCAGCCCTAGGAATGTAGGCTGTGCTGTGTGTGCAGCCCTAGGAATGTAGGCTGTGCTGTGCTGTGCAGCCCTAGGAATGTAGGTTGTGCTGTTCTGTATGTGCAGCCCTAGGAATGTAGGCTGTGCTGTGCTGTGCAGCCCTAGGAATGTAGGCTGTGCTGTGCTGTGCAGCCCTAGGAATGTAGGTTGTGCTGTTCTGTGTGTGCAGCCCTAGGAATGTAGGCTGTGCTGTACTGTGCAGCCCTAGGAATGTAGGCTGTGCTGTGTGTGCAGCCCTAGGAATGTAGGCTGTGCTGTGCTGTGCAGTCCTAGGAATGTAGGCTGTGCTGTGCTGTGCAGCCCTAGGAATGTAGGTTGTACTGTGCAGCCCTAGGAATGTAGGCTGTGCTGTGTGTGCAGCCCTAGGAATGTAGGTTGTGCTGTGCTGTGCAGCCCTAGGAATGTAGGCTGTGCTGTGCTGTGCAGCCCTAGGAATGTAGGTTGTGCTGCGCTGTGCAGCCCTAGGAATGTAGGCTGTGCTGTGCTGTGCAGCCCTAGGAATGTAGGCTGTGCTGTGCTGTGCAGCCCTAGGAATGTAGGCTGTGCTGTGTGTGCAGCCCTAGGAATGTAGGCTGTGCTGTGCTGTGCAGCCCTAGGAATGTAGGCTGTGCTGTGCTGTGTGTGCAGCCCTAGGAATGTAGGCTGTGCTATTGAGTTAACTTGCCAGCAAGTGAACGTGAAGTCTGAGGTTCTTGTCTCTCTCTCTCTCCCCCCTCTCTCTCTCCCTCCCTCCTTTTCTCTCTCTCTTTCCCTCCCTCTCTACATCTCTCCTTCTCTCTTTTTCTCTCTTGCACAGATGCTCTGACCACCACCCCCCCAGAGACTATGCCCTCTGAGGCCATCACCCCCCTCCCATGGGAGTGTGACTTAGACCAGGCTGACTGTACCAAGGACCAAGACACCATGACAGGTACTGATACCCGCCTCACAGCCCAAAAACCCTTCCCCCTCTCTCTCTCCCCCAATAATCACAACAACCCTGCTCTAACACCCCCTGATTGGATGTGACGTTCCCTAGATGTGCGCCCGGTCGTTCTGTTACCTGATTGGCCGTGATGTTCCCCTGGCCTGGTTGTTCTGTGAGCTCTACTCCTTTCTGACTGCAGTTCCTGTGTGTTCCAGCAGGTGTCACCACCATGGCCGATCCCACAACACTGGAGGTGGAAATTGTCCCAGGTGAGAACACCACCGCCCCCCGCCAACCCCCCCCCCCCCCGTGCCATAGCGGGGCTTGGGTGGCCATGGTTACAGAGCATGCATGCTACTTTATAGAACATATAATGATAAAATCTCTGTTTAGTGTTGGTTCTGGGAGTGCATGTGTGGCTCCTCTTCTTTTCTCCCCCCTCTTCCTAAAGCAATTTGTACATTACCCCCCACCCCCCACCCCCCCCCCCACTCCTGGAAAAAGCCAATGCCATGACATTCTGTGACCTTGAGTGAGTAAATCATGCTCAAAAACATAAGTTGTGGTATTTGTGTAAGCAGTTGCGTTTATTATTTCAAAACAGTGTTTGATCATCAGGGAATTATACAGTATCAGTGAAGTCAAAACTGTATTAAAGTGAGGCTAAGAACTTAGCTGATTAATATGAGCTAGCTAACAAACAAGCAGCTCTATAGAAAAGCAGGAATGAGTGCTGTGAGAACTGAGCAGAACCTCTGTAGAACCACAGTAATGAGTGCTGTGGAACTGAGCAGAGCCTCTGTAGAACCACAGTAATGAGTGCTGTGAGAACTGAGCAGAACCTCTGTAGAACCACAGTAATGAGTGCTGTGAGAACTGAGCAGAGCCTCTGTAGAACCACAGTAATGAGTGCTGTGGAACTGAGCAGAACCTCTGTAGAACCACAGTAATGAGTGCTGTGAGAACTGAGCAGAACCTCTGTACAACCGCAGACTACCTCTGGTTTGCCTGTGACTTTGGCTGGGCCAACAAGCCATCTCTGTGTGGCTGGACCTCGGAGAAAAACGTCAGTGCCCTCTGGCACGTCCAGTCCAGCGGGACACCCACCGTCAACACCCGACCTAGCATGGACCACTCAGGTAAGGAGGAGGAGGGGCGAGGAGGGGGTGGCCAATCAGGTGGGAGAGAGGAGGAGCTAGGTGCGCGTGGCCAATTTGGTGAGAGAGAGGAGGGGCTAGGAGGAGGTGACCAATTAGGTGAACTAGCGGAGGGGCTATGGAGGGTATGGCCAATCAGGTGAGTGAGCGGAGAGGCTAGGAGGATGTGACCAATTAGGTGAGAGGAAGGAGGAGGAACTAAATGGGTATAACCAATCAGGTGCGATTGAGCACAGGGGCAGGTAGATGCAGGCACTTAAAACTTTAGGCATTAAGGGAAACAGCTTCTCCAGAAGCTACGCAGCCTACAGCTTTGTGTTCAACAGCCATGGTAGTCAAATACAAAATGCAGCTTAACCAAAGAACACTGAAAGCTGGAGTTCATGAGCAAGCTGAAACACACAAGGACAGACTGAGGATTTTAGGACTTCTTCAGCCACTACCACTGAGACAACTCTCATGGATGGAGCTACATAATGAACTGTCAATCAGCAACTGCTTGAACCAATCACTGCAGAACATGTTTCACAGTGAAGGAGTTTAGCAGACAGTCTTATACAGAGCAGCTGACGCAGCTCAGTTTTTTCACAAACACTCCATGTATGCAGCTGGATATATACTGAAGCAAGTACTTTGCTCATCTGTACAACAGCAATACCCTGCCTGGGAATCCTTGGAATCAAACCTGCAGCCTCTCAGTAACAAGCTCAGTTCCTGAACCATTAGTGTTCTCTGCCTCCTGCGAAGGTTTAAATCAGTCACTGGTGTAATACAGTAGATCCACCCATTCAGACAAATAGAAACTAAATCTAACTCTGCAGAATAACAAAGGACATTAAGATTAACTGTGTGTGTGTGTGTGCGTGTGTGTGTCTGTGTGTGTGTGTGTGTGTGTGTGTGTGTGTGTGTGTGTGTGTGTGTGTGTGTGTATGTGAACATGTACCCAATGACCTTGATATGCACTTTTGTACGTCGCCTTGGATAAAAGCATCTGCTAAATAAATGTAATGTATGTATGTATATGTGTGCCTGTGTTGCCTACTGTAGGCGGATCAGGGAACTACATGTACATGCCAGCCCTGCAGGATGGAAGGGAGAGAGAGGTAGCTCGGCTGGTCAGCCCTGCGGTCAGCGGGCCAGGCTCGGACCTCTGCGTGTCCTTCTGGTACCACATGTTCGGTTCGCACGTGGGGGCGCTGCGGGTCAAGCAGAGGAAGGACCTGGAGGACGGCCGGGTCGACACCCTGCTGTGGACCGTCAGCGGACACCAGGGCAGCCGCTGGAGAGAGGCCCGCGTGCTGGTGCCTTACTCCACCACACCGTACCAGGTACTGTAAATCACACCGTACCAGGTACTGTAAACCACACCAGGTACTGTAAACCTCACTTACCAGGTACTGTAAACCACACCAGGTACTGTAAATCACACCGTACCAGGTACTGTAAACCACATTTACCAGGTACTGTAAACCTCACTTACTTGGTACTGTAAACCACACCAGGTACTGTAAATTGCACCAGGTACTGTAAATTACACCGTACCAGGTATTGTAAATCACACTTTCAAGGTACTATAAACCACACAGGTACTGTACACCACACTTACCAAGTACTGTAAACCACACCAGGCACTGTAAATCACACCAGGTACTGTACACCTCACATATCAGGTACTGTAAATCACACCAGGTACTGTAAACCTCACTTACCAGGTACTGTAAACCACACCTTACCAGGTACTGTAAATTACACCAGGTACTGTAAATCACACCTTACCAAGTACTGTAAACCACACCAGGTATTGTAAATCACACTGTACCAGGTACAGTAAATCACACCTTACTTGGTACTGTAAATCACACAAGGTACTGTAAACCACACTTACCAGGTACTATAAACCACACTTACCAGGTACTGTAAACCACTCCTTACAAGGTACTGTAAATCACACCAGTTCTGTAAACCACACCTTACCAGGTACCGTAAACCACACTTACCAGGTACTGTAAACCTCACTTACCAGGTACTGTAAATCACACCTTACCAGGTACTGTAAATCACACCAGTTCTGTAAACCACACCTTACCAGGTACCGTAAACCACACTTACCAGGTACTGTAAACCTCACTTACCAGGTACTGTAAATCACACCAGGTACTGTAAACCTCACTTACCAGGTACTGTAAACCACACCTTACCAGGTACTGTAAATTACACCAGGTACTGTAAATCACACCTTACCAAGTACTGTAAACCACACCAGGTATTGTAAATCACACTGTACCAGGTACAGTAAATCACACCTTACTTGGTACTGTAAATCACACAAGGTACTGTAAACCACACTTACCAGGTACTATAAACCACACTTACCAGGTACTGTAAACCACTCCTTACAAGGTACTGTAAATCACACCAGTTCTGTAAACCACACCTTACCAGGTACCGTAAACCACACTTACCAGGTACTGTAAACCTCACTTACCAGGTACTGTAAATCACACCTTACCAGGTACTGTAAATCACACCAGGTACTGTAAACCACACCTTACCAGGTACCGTAAACCACACTTACCAGGTACTGTAAACGTCACTTACCAGGTACTCGAAATCACACCTTACCAGGTACTGTACTACGGACAGAGTGTAGCACAGTGGGTAAGAAACTGGGCTTGTAACCGAAAGGTCACAGGTTAGATTCCCAGGTAGGACAGTGCCGTTGTACCCTTGAGCAAGGTACTTAACCGAAATTGCTTCAGTATATATCCAGCTGTATAAATGGATACTATGTAAAAGTTGTGTAAGTCGCTCTGGATAAGAGCGTCTGCTAAATGCCTGTAATGTAATGTAATGTAATACTGTAAATCACACCTTACCAGGTACTGTAAATTACTCCAGGTACTGTAATTCATTAACAGGTAGTGTAAGTGAGTGCCTGTGTTGTATGCACTTTTTAAGCTACTCCGGATAGAAAGCTCTGCTAAATGTTTCACTGTAAGTGACACTGTGCAGTACCTGTAGCTAACATGTCGCTGTGCATTGCAGCACACAGGCAGGCTTGTTGAAACCCTTAGTTACCATGGAGGCTGGTGAGCAGGAGAACCTGGCGAAGATGGCGGCTGGTCCGAGTAACTGCCTGTGCTGCTCTCACAGGTGGTGATCGAGGGGGTGATGGAGTCGAAGAGCATGGGCAATATCGCTGTGGATGACATCAAGATCCTGGATGGCCTTGGCATGACTGACTGCAAGGGTAACCATAGACATCATAAATATCATAGATGATCACCATAGATATATTATTTACTGCAGAACACCACACATTAACCCTGTTTCCTTGTCCTTTGCTTGTTTTGTGACCTGCCCCCATCTTTCTCTCTCAGATCCAGAAACCCCCACTGAGGAAACTCAGCCTGAACCAGAGGACAGCACAATCTGTATGTCATTCAATGTGTCTCTGACAGTCAATTGGTCCACATAAATGTTGCATTCTCACAACAAAATGAGTGTAGAATGTTGAAATGTAATTTTTTCATTAGTTTTTTTTCCATGCAGTAATTAAAACCTTTTAGCATTTTAAACTGTATTTTGAGCCTGAATTATTCACAGGCCTCCAGTTCCCTCTGGCTCATTCATGCATCTGGACAGTGGCACTGATTTGACTGTAATTCTGCAAGCCTCTAGTGGTGTTTTTGTGCCATGTTAAGTGTACTTTAGTAAGCCTCTTGGTGTTTGAGTGCTGTGTTAAGTGTACTTTAGTAAGTCTCTAGTGGTGTTTGAGTGCCATGTTAAGTGTGCTTTACTAAGTCTCTAGTGGTGTTTGAGTGCCATGTTAAGTGTACTTTAGTAAGTCTGTAGTGGAGTTTGAGTGCCATCGTAAGTGTAGTTTAGTAAGTCTCTAGTGGTGTTTGAGTGCCATGTTAAGTGTACTTTAGTAAGTCTCTAGTGGTGTTTGATGTTAAATGTGCTTTATTAAGTCTCTAGTGGTGTTTGAGCACCATGTTAAGTAATAATACCTCAGATTTATATAGCGCTTTTCTAAGTACTCAAAGGCGCTTTACATGGGGGAGAAAAAAAAAGAAAAAAGAAAGAAATAAAAAAAACATTATTAGGTTGAAGGATAAAAGAAATTGTATCAAAAAGTTTTTAAAAAATAAAAACAATAAAAACAACTCAAGGGGTGGGGAGTTAACTGGGGAAAGCAAGTCTGAATAGGTGGGTTTTGAGGGCAGTTTTGAAGGATGGGAGGGTGGGGGCATCTTTGATGTGGTTAGGGAGTGTTCCACAGGGAGGGGGCAGCAACAGAAAAGGCCCTATCACCCCAGGCTCGGCGCTTGGTTCTGGGGGTTTGTAGGAGGTTGGCATCACTGGACCTGAGGGGTCGGGAGGGGACATGATGGTGGAGGAGGTCGGAGAGGTAGGGGGGAGTTAGGTTGTTGAGGGCCTTGTAGGTGGTGAGGAGTATTTTGAACTCAATTCTTTGTTTGACCGGGAGCCAGTGAAGGTCTTGGAGGACAGGTGAGATGTGGGCTCTGGAGCGGGTGCTGGTGAGCAAGCGGGCAGCGGAGTTTTGTACGTTGAAGTACAGCCAATTATTAAATACCGTAAGATAGCTTTTTTCACGTTGGGTGCCAGGCAGCGGTAATCTGGCACCCAAAAATGGTAGGGCTACGCTACAATACCGTTTCTGTTGAGACCAAAACATTACAAAGACAGTCACTTTTAGAAAAAAAATCACTGAATCAGAATTAAGGGTATTTTTTGTTGTCAGTCCATTACAGAAACCATAGTCCTTCCAACCGCACAATACAAAGAAACGAAAAAAAATTCCAAGGCAACTCACGTCGCATATAAAAGTCATTTGCAGTCCATAATATTGTTCACAAAATTCTGAAATTAAATCGTTTTCTGTAAATTTTTCAGTTCAGTTCAACGAAGACATGCAGACTTTCATTTCACCAACATTAAGTGAGACTGCAGCATGCGGAGACACTCCGTCAGTTCGCAAACCCGAAAGTTTGTACACTGAACAATTTCAAACACAGAGATTTAGAAAAAAACTCAGTCTTTCAATGAAAAATAATAAAGTGAAATTTATATCAAAATGAAATATCAAACAGGCATTGAAGAGTTATGGGGTGGTCACAGACTGGAGTTTATGTTAGTGCGAAAAAAATGTAGGCCTGTGTCGGGCAAGCGGAGAGAATAAAATTGGAGTTTGCAGCGGAGATTATAAAAAAAGGATTTAGGAGCATGGGGAAGTTAGGTTTCTGGTATCTTTTTCAAGTTAACAACAGTTCTGGCAATGGGGAACAGTAAAATGGAATTTTTAAAAACTCCAAACCACTTCCTTGCGCTGTTGTCTTCTTGGGTTATTTTCCTCCCACAAGAAACAATAGAAGATCCAGTGTTCCTTAATCCAAAGGAAATTAACAGAATACTCTCCCAGGTTAATCACAGAAAGAACCGGAGAATACAAAAGGATACACTTTAAGCTTTTTTTCAGTTCCTTTGTTCATGGATTTCAAACTTCCCGCTCCCTCTCTCTTCCGTCCTCAGTCTAACTTTCCGAATTCTCCACTCCCCTTCCATCATACCTCACTTCCTCCCTTTTCTAACTTTCTAAACCCAATGTCATGTTATTAATTAATTTAAAACATAGAAATTATGTGCCATAATTAGTGTATAGGACTTTTTTATGTTTTATTAAAGTTACAATCTCGAAGATTTCTGTTTCGTTCTCTTTGGCGGTACCAATGGCGAAAAGCAGTAATTGCAGGTGTGTTTTTGGACCTCACTTCCCTGAGATCCAACCGGATCCAACCAGTGTTGCCTGTGTGACGTCAGTCAGTTGGCACCTGGGCCACGCCAACTACAACACTTACTATTTACTGAATTAAAAAAATTTACTGAATAAAAAATGGTTGTTATAAAAGTAACATTATGTACACACTCATTCATTGTTTAACATTAGGCTAACTTAAGCTGCCTTTACACTGCTGAGCTGGGTTGAAATGCTGTAGTAGACCTGGGGTAGAATTAGTGATGATCAATTTCCACAGACGTTCTTTATCCACCTTTTGCCTGGTATGAACATCTTTACACTGCAGTCTTTCTCGTGAATGATTGTTGTGTGATATTTTTGAAACAACTGCCTTGCAAAATGTTACCGCTGGTGTTTCTGGTTTTACTAGCAAACTGTTCGAGAATAAAGCGGAGCTGGGTGTTAAATTAGCCATCAGAACAAGAATAATAAAATAAAAACAGGATATTTCATCAAAAAAGGGCAAGGCTGAAGGACCATATGAGGAAGCGTAATAAAATAATAACGCTAATCCATACTGCTGTATTATTTTATTTAGTTTTTTCCGGTTTGACGTTTTTACACTGAAATCAGACCTGGCTCTGCTCCACCTATACCCCTGGTTAATGCTCTGTGTAAAGATGGCTTTATTCTGATCATTATAATATATTGATGAACTTGATGGCAATGTAAATAACAGTAACGTTAAGGCCAATTCAGATCAATGATTTGCAACAAGACGAAACGGTTTTATGTTGCAGAGAAAATTGCAGCGTTGTGAACTGGTTAGTTGCAGAGCATCTGAAGCCTTTGCCTGGGGTCTCAAAAGACCCACCATATCAAATTGTTAAGTGCAGTTAGAACATTTACAATCAGACGTCTTGGAATTTTGTGAGTTGCATCCATTCTCCTTGCGAATCATTGATCTGAACTGACCAATGTTAGCTACATTGTGAGCTACATTGCAACGTTTCAACAAGGTAGCATTGCATTCGAGAGACGTTTTGCAAGGTCGGTACCAGTCGGTAGCATTAGCTAGCGTTTTTTCTAATTGTTAGCTGACATTAAATTGTGTTAATTACATTAGCTAGCTAGCTAACGCAACGTTACCTGATATGAGAGATGGATACTGTGCGCAACATTGTCTAAACTAATGTTGCCTTTCTTGATATGGTCCGGTAGATAGCGTTAGCTGTGCAAATAGCTAGGCTATGTAATTTAGTAACATTACATTGACATCAAATGTAATACGAAATCTACATCAACAAATAATATGAGCTCTCATGTTACACAAAAACTTTTTAGGGTTCCATAACCCTCCCCCCTTTCTCTGTTATTGTAACGCTAGCAGACATCGGAAAAAACAGTATACCGCTCACACACAAGTGAGTTGAAGAGCGAGCCTGTTGCGTTAGCTCCGTCTACCCTCTCTGGCAGACCAACCACTGATGGGTGATGGAAAACGCGTCATTAACTATGCGCCGCTTGTGATTTTTTCCCGGGAATGTCGCCACAGACACCCAGTTCTTTAATCATAAATTATATTAATATTAATATTATATTAATAATAATATAAATTAATATAATAATAGGCTCAATCACCATTGTGTTACCTAATTCGACGATAGATAGTGACTTAACAGACACTTATTTTAATGAAAATCTTCGAGATTATTACTTTAACTTAAATAAGGCACTAAATGTTTATGTTGAAGAGGCAGATTTCCACACTCTCCCCCTCATGAGAAGACAACCCCTGATTGGCTAGAAGTTTGTTGGAGTTTATTGAGGACTTTAGTGGTGATGCCATGGAGGATGCTATTGCAGTAGTCGAGGCTGGATGTAATAAATGTGTGAATGAGTGTTACAGCAGTGGAGAAAGACAGAGAGGGCCAGAGGCGGGCAATATTCCGTAGGTGGAAAAAGGCAGTTTTGGTGATCTGGTTTACGTGGGGGAGAAATGAGAGGGTGGGGTTGAGGATGATTCCGAGGTTGGGGACGTGGATGGAGCGGGTGACAATGGAGCCATCGATATTGAGTGAGAAATCCTGGGTGGAGCAGGTGAGGGAGTTTGGGCCGATGATGATAATTTCTGATTTATTGCAGTTAAGTTTGAGAAAGTTCTTTTGCATCCATGTTTTTACATCTGTGAGGCAGGTGGTTAGGGTGGAATGGGTGGCTGCAGTGATGGTCTTAGTGGAGAGGTAAAGTTGTCTGTCGTCGGTGTAGCAGTGAAACCGGAGGCCATGGTGGCGGAGGATCTGTCCGAGTGGTAGAATGTAGAGGATGAAGAGGAGGGGACCAAGCACTGAGCCTTGGGGGACACCGTGGGTGACTGGGGCAGTGGAGGATTTGCAGTTGGTGATGGAGATGAATTTATGTCGGTCAGAGAGGTATGACTTCAGCCAAGAAAGGGCAGTGCCGGTTATGCCAAGGGAGGACTGGAGGTGTGTGATGAGGATGGAGTGGTTGATGGTGTCGAAGGCAGCGCTGAGGTCAAGGAGGATGAGGATGTAGAGGGAACTGGGGTCAGCAGAGAGGAGAATGTAACAGAGCGTACTTTAGTAAGCCTGTTAAATGGTGAGTTTCCCCGGTTACTCTACAGTGGTGGGCTACACAGGCAGTGTGGAGAGGAGCATGGAGAACAGCGAGATGAGCAGCACGGGGAACATGCTGAAGACGCTGGACCCCATCCTCATCACCATCATCGCCATGAGCGCCCTGGGGGTGTTTCTGGGGGCCATCTGCGGGGTCGTCCTGTATTGCGCCTGCTCGCAAAACGCCATGGCGGACAGGAACCTGTCCGCGCTGGAGAACTATAACTTTGAGCTGGTGGACGGGGTCAAACTGAAGAAAGGCAAGCTGAACTCCTACTCTGAGGCATGAGAGGAGAAGGAAGGAGGGAGGGAGGGAGGGAGGAGAGGGAGGGGTGAACAGCACCGTCAGGAGATAATCACAAAATGACAGGAGGTAGTGACTGAGCCATGATTTTCTCAGGAGCTGCAGTAACAGAAACCTGCCAATAGGGGACACTGTGTATAAAATTTTAAAAAACATGTACAGTAAGATGATTATTTTACTTTTTTTTTCTTATTTCTGTTTTTGTTTTTTTGTGTTTTGTTTTTTTCATGTCAATAATCAGATGCTGGTGTTGAGACCAATCAAGAAAATGTTTATTTATCTTTTTTTTTTGTCTGGAAGGAAAATCTTTTATTTTTAAAAATATTTTAAAAATTTTATTTTGTTGAAAAAGGAAGCGTAAACCCACCTGTTCCCCAAATGAACCATACTGCCAGACATGCAGCATGGCTCCCCCTGCTGGACATGCAGTGTGTGTTTGTCCTGCACAGTGTTTGTAATCAGAGCGTATGAACATGGCCAGAAGGGGGCGCTGTGTCTGCGAGTGAACAGCGTATGGTTCTGATAGTGCCTTTACTGCATTTTTGTTGGCTTTTCCATTCATTTCCCCTGTTTTGTTTTTACTTCCCTTTAGTCCTGAACCCACAGGAGAGATCTGGTATTGGTCAACTAAAAATAGGACTCTTGCGTCTCATCCCTTCGAGTCAGGGATCACATGATGTACATAAGTTTTAATATATTTGAAATCCCTTTTTTTATTTTAAAGGCACCTGCAGTGTCCTGTTTTGACGGCACGGTTGTTGCGTGTTCAGAATAATTTCGCCTATCCCCCCTCCCCCTGGCTCTTTGGCAGGAAACAGTCTATGAGGCTGTCACTGCTACCAATCAGAGCAAGGGATTCGAGGGCGTGTCTCCAAGTTGACCAATTAATGGGCGCCCATGTGACTGCCATTCAGGAATACCCTGACTGGTGACTGCAGATACCATGAGAATGGTGTGACTCCCTTTTCTGTATCTTACATTCCATGGTTTAGGTTGCATTACTGTGTGTGTGTGTGTATGCGTATGTGCGTGTGTGTGTGTGTATGCGTATGTGTGTGTGCGCGTGTTTGTGCTTGTGTATGTATGTGTGTGTGCGTGTGCACGTGTGTGTGCTTGTGCGTGTGTGCCTGTGTATGTGTGTGTGTGTGTGTGTGTGTGTGCGAGCGTGCGCGTGCGCATGTGTGCTTGTGTATGTGTGTGTCCTCATCCACTGTAACTGGCTGTGCTGAATCTGGAGCTGTAGTATTTCATGTTACTGTGTATCCCTGAGTCTGTGTGTGCATCCGGACCAGGCACTCCAGGCTACTGAGGGCCGCAGGATCTGCTGCTTTTTACTGTTTCAGCTGAATTTAACTGATTGGCTCAAAAAAGATCACATACCTTGTTTCGAAGACCTTTATTGGCTGCTCATTAACAGGAAACTATAAAAGCTGGCCCTCCAGGAGATCCCTGGGCTGCATAAGCTGTCAGTCACCAGTGTGTTTGACCAATCGAAAGGAGGTGTTACTCCCCACATTTAACATTTAAAGACTGAGCTCCCTGTCCTGGACTGTGAAAGATGTGCATCAGACTGTTTTAGGCTTGTGAACTCCACGGAACACCACGAGGGACCCGCGTATCAGGAGTCGCCTCTCCAAAGACCCAGTGACCAGGTCCTGCTAACCCTGTCCTGTGTGGCCTCAGCTGGGGGTTCGACCCGTTCCTCTACCCTGGAGGGGCTGGGGGTTCGACCCGTTCCTCTACCCTGGAGGGGCTGGGGTTTCGACCCGTTCCTCTACCCTGGAGGGGCTGGGGTTTCGACCCATTTCCCTACCCTGGAGGGGCTGGGGGTTCGACCCATTTCCCTACCCTGGAGGGGCTGGGGGTTCGACCCATTTCCCTACCCTGGAGGGGCTGGGGGTTCGACCCGTTCCTCTACCCTGGAGGGGCTGGGGGTTCGACCCGTTCCTCTACCCTGGAGGGGCTGGGGTTTCGACCCGTTCCTCTACCCTGGAGGGGCTGGGGGTTCGACCCGTTCCTCTACCCTGGATGGGGCTGCGGGTTCGACTCATTTCCCTACCCTGGATGGGCTGTGTGTTTGTTTTTGTGTGAGAAAGGGAATCAGAGGGACTCGCGTTTGTGTTTGTATTCACTGTACTGTTACACAGGATGCTCTGAGCCTGATCCCAAACAGCACATCTGACTTCCTGAGTGGACTTCCCCCACTTCCTGTCCCACCCAACAGGACGATGCCAGAGCCTGCGGCTGGCTGGATTCATCCTGCCGCGTGATTGGCTGTCGCGGTTTTATCCTGCCGTGTGATTGGCTGTCCAGTTCCTTTACCTTTAACTGGATTCCCAGTCACTGTAATGTGCCGCATGGACAGGCTTGCAGAAACAGGCGAGAGGAGGACAGGAGCTGAAACCTGCATGAGTGACACACACAGGAGACCCAAAAACATCCCCGTGAAGCAGGATCTCTGCTGCTCAGAGAAATGCCTGTTCCTTTATACTGTCATACATTACATCATTAGATGCCAGGAAATCATGCTTCATTATAGCATACTAATTTCTAATGATACTCCCAATGGTGGTCTGTAATTGTATATAATCAATGACATACATTGATAGGAAGACCCTGAATGTTTTTAGCCTGTTAATTTTGGGGAAAAGGACACTGAAGTGTGAAATTTTAAAAACGATGTTGCACTGAAGGATATATTTAATTAAAAAAAAATTATTTGTGTTTATATTAATTTGTAAAACAAAAAAACAGTGTTACAGATCTTTCTTTTCATATGGTTTCAGGTTCCTTGATATAATTTTGAAATGTACAATGTTTTCATTATTGAAAAGGTATATAAATTTCCTATCGTAATGTTGCCATTTAGCTAACTGGTATGTTATCACATCATTTTGTATTGTCATGAAACTTTTGTCCAGATTTGTTTTTACAACAAAAAAAAAGGTTTTATTTTAAATACTGCTTCTGTAATTTGCTGTTGTATGAAAGGTTTAAAAAAAACAGCAAGGCCTTAAAAATGTTTTAAAATGTTTGTATTTCTGACATACTGGTCAGCCTCATTTCCCTGTACCTGCTCTTGTCTGATCCATGACTACTACATTCCAAAGAATCAGATTAAATAAATGTTTTATAAAGAACTGGCTTTTTAAAATGTTTTGTTTTTATCCATGCCATTTGTACTTTGTGCTTCTGTCTGCATAGATTGACCTGAAGAGGAACCATGCTGGGAGCTGCCCTCTCTGATTGGCCAGAACTGCAGCAGGTGGGGTTTAGCACCAGAGTTGCTATTAGTACAGTGCAGTACAATATCTGTCCATTCAGGTGAGTGCAGTTGGCTTATGGGTTGGGGTACGAGTTTGTCTCCACCATTTCACCTGCAAGAATTTGAACTTGTATTTCAATAGTTGTCCTCCAGGGGTCCCCATAGGCGCTCTTAGCTGCACTGTTAAGAACATTACATTACATTACATTACATTACAGGCATTTGGCAGACGCTCTTATCCAGAGCGACGTACAACAAAGTGTATAACCATAACCAGGAACAAGTATGACGAAAACCCTAGAGAGAAGTACCGGTCCAAGTGCAGGGAACAACCGCATAGTTCAACTTGGACCCTGAAGGTTAAACTGATTAACACTAACACAACGAGAACGGCAACAATGCAGTGGAAAAAATACAAGCAGTAGTTAAGACAGTTAATGCACCTAAGTCACCTACGAAATGGCTGCCTAGTTACAACCCTAAGCTTACAGTCATTTACAGGGGGGTAGGGAGGGATGGGGAGAGGTGCAGCCTGAAGAGGTGAGTCTTCAGTCGTCGCTTGAAATGGGTCAGTGTCTCAGCTGTTCTGACCTCCACGGGGAGGTCATTCCACCATCGTGGGGCCAGAACAGACAGGAGACGTGTTCTGGAAGTGCAGGTGCGAAGAGGGGAAGGTGCCAGGCATCCTGAGGTAGCAGAATGGAGGGATCTGGCTGGTATGTAGGGTTTGAATATCTTGTGGAGAAGCATTTATAAACAATTAGTTGCTCTAATATGGGGAGAGCCAGGAAGGAAAGAGAACATGGATGGAAGTTTAAACGCTACTAAAAGCATGTCTGACCCAGTGGTCCTCACTCCTGGTCCTGGAGCCGCAGGGTCTGCTGGCTTTCGTTGTTACTCACTTGAGTAGCACAGCGATGGATCAGTTAAAGCTGGTGGTTACACAGTAAACTCAGGTCACCTGGTCTTCTGGGTCTGAATCGGTCGCTGATCTTATGGAAGGAACAAGAAATAGACAGACTCTGAAAATAATATGCAAATATGATTTTATTTATTATTATTATTATTATTATTATTATTATTATTATTATAACATTAAAAAATACTGCAGTATGTCCACAGTAGTAAATAAACATTGCTGTCAATCATCGTCTGTGCTTAATTAGTGGCAATTACTTTATCAACTTAGTTTGAGGTGATTTGCTAATGGGATAATTGTTTGAGAAGAGACTTGACGAAGAGGCAGTCAAGGCCTGGCGAAGGACTGAAGAGCCACGCGTGAAAACGAGGGGAGATAAACTGGAAAACAAAGCCCGAGCGATGGGCCTGGATGGCTCGAGCTGTTAAAGCAGGCGTGTCTTAACAGCGGCACAACGTGAAAATGCGCTAAGGCTGCTGTGAATGGGCCAGGTCTGCGACCAACCTGTCTGAAGCCGCGTTCACACATCAGCTCTTACGGCTGCGATAGGACTGTCAGTCTGTTCACCCTTCCTTCCACTAGATGGCGCACATACACAGGAAGTACCGTAGATGCAGAAAAAACTCGACAGAGGTAAGAAATCTGTGGTTTAACACGAAATTACTTTCAAAGTCCAAAATAGCTCTGCTTATATGAATAATGGTAAGGTGTGTTGACAGTTTGTATAGTCACGTGAAAATGTAAATAAGTCCACCTTTTATCCAAAATAGGGATAAAATATATTTTGAAACCACCAACCTACTTGTCTAGTGAACACTGGTAAAATCTGATATAATATTAAGATGTTACATAAATATGATTAATGACTGAAGAAACCGTCATATAAGCAATAAACTCTTGCTCCTGTTGAACGGGGGGTGGCGCTATTGCATAAAAAAATTAAGTTCTGTGTGCTGTGCCGCTTAATATTCCCCAGTTAATTGTGTTCTAAGTCTCTAAATTTTAAAGTAACAGTATGATCTTGATGTCTAGGCCGTAAGGCTGCCGTTTAAGATGGCTTGTCATTAAGACCCATGAACACATTTAAAGACGCTTAATTGGTACACCCGGATATTAAAGGTTGTATGTTTGGCGCGTGGAAATCAAATTATGAATGTAAACGCTGTCGATACTCAGGTTAAAGGAGCTGCTTTAGCTAAACTGTAATTGAGAGATTACTGAATTTCAAAGGGACCTTCCGAATGGCAAAGGAAGAGAGTACTTTTCAAATGAACAGCCGAAACATTTGTCGTCTGATACAGAATACGAAACCAGTTAATGGAGGATGCGAAATCAAACTTCTGCTTCTGGCCCGAAGGAACGCACCAAATTTAGTTTGTATCTTCTCGAACCGTTCGCTTATATTTTGAAAGGTGAGACTTCCGGCGAGGCTGTTTTCTCGTTATTACCAAGTGCAGCCAGTCCTTGCTACATTTCTGCGGCTGGCACAGCACATAGCTGGGTGGTTCAGCTGGTGAACCACAGCGACCCTCTTCGCGCGGTCCGCGGTGGCACCTTTAATTAGGCTACACAACCTCACTACGTGGGAACGTCCGCTAATTTTCTCTCAGAATGACTTCTCTTGTGGAACAAACTGCTCATTTGCACGTGCTATTTTGTGTGTGTGTGTGTGTGTGTGTGGTGCCAAGAGTGGCAGACTTTGTGTCTGTGTGTGGGCGTGTGTGTGTGTGGTGCCAAGAGTGGCAGACTGTATGTGTGTGTGTGTGTGTGTGGTGCCAAGAGTGGCAGACTGTGTGTGTGTGTGGTGCCAAGAGTGGCAGACTTCATGTGTGTGTGTGTGGTGCCAAGAGTGGGAGACTTTGTGTGTGTGTGTGTGTGTGTGTGTGTGTGACTTCCTGACATGCCTGTCTGTGAGAATACAACATCATGCAGACAAGGTGCTCTTCTCTTCTGAATGGAAGTTGTTGGGATTTTTCCAACCTTGTCAGAAGTGAGCTGTTTTGCTCACAGATAAAAATAGACTTTCTTAAAAAATAATAATTCATGAGTAATATATTGGTGGTCAAGAAAATATTGTGATGAAAACGCAAATGTGATAATGATCCAATTTTATGGCTGGGCAGTAAAGTTCAAGTTTATGGAAATTTAAAAGGAGATTGAAGTTTTGAATCGTGAATTTTTTTGTTTTGCTGGTATGTTATTTGCTCATGTAACTTTGCCAGATCAGTATGAATCACACTGGACCATATCAGTGTGTGTGGCTGGAAGCTTTGCAGACACACAGAGATAGTGCCAGCCTGTGGAACAGTGTCAGCACTGAGGGCCAAGAACATGGCTTTATTACGTATTATAACTGTAACACACAAAATGTATTTTGCAATATAATTATATATGATACAGTATGAGAATGTGCAGTACAATTTGTGTACATTTTAGAATGTTCACAAGTAAATTCATTATTAGCATAATGTGAGCTTCTATCAGCTTGAATACACTTCATTCACTGCTCAGAACAAGAAATGTAAAGAAAACTATGAAAGTATTTCTTTCTTTCCAATACTTTTTAAACAACAATGGATTTTGCTACACGCAGCTCATGATACTAATGAGCTAAATCATCTGAAACTTTTAGTCTCATCTGTACTTTAAAAAAAAAGACTGCTGATGTTTTTATGAGCATGAATCCAAAATATACTTGAATTACTATTTGATACATTTTTGCCAGACACTCCATTTACAGTATATTTGATATGTAAATGTTTGACTGTGGCATAATTAAAATTATTTTAATATTAATCTAAAAGGGATGTATGAGATCAGCCAGCTCAGCTCTTTGAATCAGAGACATAAACAGGAACTGGTGCGCATCAGTAACAGAGCTGGGCACCATGGGATAGCCTTCCAAGACTCCATACATACCACACACTGACACACAAGTCAAACACAGATTGAACATGGACAACAGACAAGAAAGACTTCATCATCATCATCATTATTAGAAAAAATCATGCAAGAAATACAAAACTAAAGACTAAATTAAAAGATTAAAAGTCTTTTTGAACTTATCCGTCAGCCATAATTTCTGTGCTTCATACTCTGAGTACAGTGTCCTTGAATATGAGATTATGCTTTTTACACAGCGCTCTGAGTGCTTGAGAAATATCCGGATGTTTGACAGGTTTTCTTTCCACCTCTGCTCTCTGTTGTTCCACTGGCTTTAATCCCGGGCTTCAGCCTTGGACAGTTATCTGTGTTATAACACCAGTCCTGGTGACAGATAAACAGCTGAGGGTGTTTAAACCAGGCAACCAGTATTTTTTTTTTTTTCCTGCAGTTTCTGCATTCCGTAAGTTGTTTTCTCTCTAAATCTTACATGTTGAGGTAAAAAAAATATATATTTGTTTGGTGCAAATATAAATCTCTGCTCCCAAACTTGTTAATCGCAGAGTGGGAACATTATGGGAACAGATTATTCAGGCCTTTAATATCTGTCCTGTCCACTTACACATTTCATCAGGAATCTAGGGGGCTAGAGCTGAAAGAAAGTCAATAGGGGATTCATCAGTTAATGGTCCCATGGCAACGAAAAATTCTAAATTGGCAACTTCTGGTATGTTTAATTCTAGGGAGGTTAAGTCAGAGGTTTAGGTGTAGGCCAACGTTGTGTTTGTTTCAACCAATCAGGGACACACGTTCTGTCCAGGGAGGAGCTATAATTACTGCATGTGTTTTATATTCTACATTGGTTTTATCTAAGCTGCAATAAACCTTGTTTTGTTTCTAATGTACTGTGATGTCATCCCCAGAGATACGGTTCTCTGGCTGAGAAGCCTGCTCTTTAGCTCAGCAGGCTAATCATATATCTTATAATTGCAAACTAAGTTATTTGCTATGCATGAATCAAAAAGTCCCTGTAACATTAGATAGTGTGTATTGATTTCAGACTTGTACATAAAAATAATGCACGGCGGGAATGTCAGCAAGATAAATAAATGAATAAAGTAAATAATGAATGGGGAAACTTTAAAACGTATTCCACATTCAATCCTGGTAGTTTCTCTTCTGTTCTGCAAAGTATCCTGGCAGTTTTATCTAAAAGCACAATGTTGGTAGCTAAATTGGCAATTTAGTTAAATCTCCGCTTTCGTCCCGTTTTCTTATCTGAAAAGTTAACTGCAGCGGTTGATTGGTCGAAACGGACGCATGCGCCCTGTGACGTCCTATGAGCCCATCCGTGCTCGCATCAACCTTTCGGTATTTCCTGTGGGGGCGGGTCAGATAAGGGGAGGAAGGCTGTGGTTGTGTAGTCTATGCTCCTCCCGTCTGTCCTTCTTGATTTAAGAAAAGGGTATGCGCACCGCCTGGGGGACACGTGAGGATTTAGTGATATCTGGAGTTCTCTTCTAAAGACTTACGTTAGTTTCATTACTGTATTGAAATGCCCGTCATATTGGAGAGGAAAGGACAAATACTATAACGTTAAGTACAAAAATCTGACCTTTCCCTCCAAATAATAGGTAGCCTAACATTGGTCTATTAAGAAGTGGCTATAGCGAGCAGTGGTTGGTTACCGGTGTTTCCATTTTAAAGAACAGCACTCTGTAGTTTGTTTTGAAGCAGTAAACTCCTCGTAAGATTTGGTGCCACCTATGTCGCTTTGAAAGCGAAAACAACGGACTGTTTGTTTGGCGATCTAGTTTTAAGGTGAGTGATTGTAAAATATAATTCAATATTGTTTGTGTTTTTCCGTTGACTGACGCGTGTAAAGCAGATTCTCCTGATCGGTCGGATTATTGCATTTTTAGCCAGTTTGCTTTAGTACAGTTTTATTGTTTGGCTTTTCATGCCATTCTTCTGCCCGGCCAGTTCGTGCTATTTTCCTGTCCGTAGTGTGGAATGCGATCTGCATGTGGATGGCTGATGCATGGTGTGAACGTTGAAGTTGAGTTTACCCCATACTTTTCATTTTTTGTGAAATAAAACTTTGATTTTTAAGAGTCTGTACATATTAGAAACTCTGACAAGGGACCAATGGTTAGACCCCGGCTACCCCTATCGTCAAGGCCCAAAATATCTACTGCCCCGGGGCTGTGGGAACAAAACTAGCGGTCCCTTCATTTTCTATTTGTTCTGTTGTTTCGAACGCGAAGCCTTTTTTGCTCTGTAGGTAAAAGTGACCTTTTGTAGCGCCGAATCTACTGTTTGTGGATTCTCGATACCGATATTGTTACTTTTCCGTCAGACTGGGATTTGTAGTTCATAGGGTAGCTGCTGCATTGGCGATTCTCACGCCATTGTTTTATCTGGGGAATAAGTTACAGGCTCTGTTCGGCAGGACTGCGATTTCCTCTCCCTCATATCGGTAAACTTAAAGCCTAACACATCTGTAAAATATGTCTTGCTGTGGTCGAACAATAGGTGGGGTTGACAATATTCTGTGTTAAGTAGACTAACGTTTACAAGTCTTTTATAGGCTATAAGGGAGTGCCTCTGTAAAAGCGGCGGTGGAAACGGTACAGTGAAGCCAGCAAGACAGGGTTGCCTGTTGAAATGAGATCTGAAGCCAACGTGTCGCCAGAAGCGGTTGCCCCGTCGGACGAAATTCAATAATCGCGAATAACAAAACCGTTAGGTTTTTTAACTGTTACTTTAGGAGAAAAAAAATTAACGTTTTATCAACGGTTACATTTATTTAAGCTTCTAAAACAGTGCAAACGAGCAATTCTATTGAGGCAATCTCCAGCCTGAGACTTCGAACAAAAGGGCTGAGGCATCCGTGCTGAAGTTTTAAGATAGACACTACCGAGAACGGGCCTTGGTTATGCTGAATGACAAGTTAGCAAGTAAGATGCTTTCAAAGAGAGTGATTCATAAGAGGTGTCGCGAACAATGGATGTTCAGCCACACTGACCAGTAATTTTGGTTAAGCTCTGTAGCCTTTTGGTTTAGGTAGTGGCCACGCTTTCTCACAATGGGGGAACATCGTGGACTTGTGAAGTTGGAGATGTCAGCTGTGTCCACTATGACGTCATTCACACTGCAGTGATGTCTGGCTGTATTGGCGTGATACATCTGGAAACGTTTTAAATGTTGCTGACGAACTGTCCTGGGTACTTTGGGAAAACTCGCGGTAGAGACACTGCTTTAAACTGAAATCCAAGAGCTGAAACATTACATTACTTTAAAACATGTTGGTTTGGACTAATTATTTCCGCAACAGCATTGCATGCAAAGCTGACTCTTGGGTTTTGGTGGCACTAAACAAGCTTGATGTTGTTTCCCCAAAGTGCTAAAAAAAAAAAAAAAAAAAAGTAAAAATAAAAACTTGAATCGTGTGGCCCAGGGATGGTCGCGACCCTAAACGGCGGTATGGTGTGTTTATGTAGCCGCGGGCTATGACCCCCTCTGCAGGTAATTACACATCCTCCGGCTCTGTTTGCCTTAGCGAAATGGACGACGAGTTGTATCATGCCGGAAATGGACGACGAGTTGTATCATGCCCTCGTTATTTTTATTTACAAAGATGCACAGTACCTTGGTAATTATACAATTGAATGAGCATCATTCTCTATTTTTTATTTTTGCTTGTTTGCTTTTGAAGGATTTGAATGTACCATAGGAAGGGTTCTCAAATACATTGTAATGGGCATCCAACTTCAGTTTGAGTTTAATTTGCTCTGAACACCAATTAGCCTTGTTTGACAGCACTTGGAGATGGAGATGTTTGTAAACTTTCTGCATTAGAGTTTACTTTAGAAGGGCGTGGTGTATGAGCTGTGCTATGGTCAGATTAAGTGAACTTGTGTAGGTTAGATGCAGAAGATATACGATGTGCTTATGTGGCAATACTGTGCACTTCTGGTTTGACTGAGACTGTGGGGCAACCATTTAAAGCTTAAAGGCACGGTTACAGTGGTTCTTCCTAAGCCAACGGTAAACACTGAGTTTACGATGGTTTTCAAATAAATACACAGCGAGTAACATTAACACAGTAATCCAAGTGTTTTCAGATATTGCAGTGTGAGAGAGAGAGAGTGTGTATACCTGATATGTCTGCTTGTGTGAGTGTGTGTCAATGTGTTAGCATCCGTTTGTGTTGGAGGTGTGGCCATCACCTGTGGAGGTAAGTGTGTGATATCACTGGAATAAGCTGAATCACTTCCTGTGAGCAGAGTGGAGTCCCAGGCCATACTTTTCATTCCGGGGGGGGGGGGGGGGGGGGGGCTGGGGGCTGGCTGGCTGGCTGGCTGGCTGGCTGGCTGAGCCACCTTCTGCTCACACTGTAAATTAAAAAACAATTAAATCTGTTTTATCTGTTAGTCCTGTACTGCGTTTCACCTCAACTGGAGAGGAGCCTTTTAGAGATGTATGACTGGGTTTCAGATTTATTTGTATTTTTTGAACTGTATTTAGGCTCAATCTTTAATATTTATTTTTTTATGTATTTGTGTGGTGATCTGTAGCTTGGCTGCAGACTTAATTTCCTTTCAGGATTAGTAAGGATTAATTGATTGATTCTTTTGCCGTGACTGCCTTTGTTGTGTTTTTCATTTTTAAGAACAATTTAGTGATGCCCCAGTTCCAGGATATTAATTTGTTTCTCTTTTCTGTTGTCATGGTGTTCAGGCATGCTCTCTGTCTCAGGGTTAATGATGCTCTGAGGTCTGTTGTCATGGTGTTCAGGCATGCTCTCTGTCTCAGGGTTAATGATGTTCTGATATCCGTTGTCATGGTGTTCAGGCAGGCTCTCTGTCTCAGGGTTAATGATGCTCTGAGGTCTGTTGTCATGGTGTTCAGGCGTGCTCTCTGTCTCAGGGTTAATGATGCTCTGAGGTCTGTTGTCATGGTGTTCAGGCGTGCTCTCTGTCTCAGGGTTAATGATGTTCTGATATCCGTTGTCATGGTGTTCAGGCGTGCTCTCTGTCTCAGGGTTAATGATGTTCTGATGTCCGTTGTCATGGTGTTCAGGCGTGCTCTCTGTCTCAGGGTTAAAGACAAGCACACACTGAACAGGGGAAGTGAGGTACGGTTTGAGGAACAGTTTGATTGCTCAGGGGTGCGGCACTGTTCTGTCCTCATGAGTCATTTCCAGTGCCTCGAAGTGAGATGCGTCTGAATGGAATTCTGGGTAAAATTTCTGACTCATAAATTGGCAGCTGTAATAGTTCAGGCTACTTGTCTATGCATTATTCGAGGTAAATACTACAAAGCCTGTCAAATGGAGCCCGAATGATGAGGTCTGAACTGGGCTGGACTGTGTGCCCTTTCAGGGGAAGGAAAGCTGCTTCACTGCGGTTGGGGTTTCTCTGGGCAGCCATGTTCTGCATGTGGGGTCTGTCTCTCAGTTTCATTCATCAGCCGCTGCTGCAGGGCCTGAATCTGGCGTTCCCTCTCCCCAGCATGGCTCAAATCAAAGGTGTCAATCAGCCAATAGGAAAGCAGGTTGCTGTGAGGTGCTGCATGATTACCGTGAGTTTCTCATAAGTGAGAAATGAATTATGTATTGCTGGCTAGGGGATTAAATGTATGAATATATAGGGTACCACCCTAGGGACGAGCATTTACAGTTCGAGAACATTTTCACACATTTTATTCTGAGGGTGTGTCTGAGCCAAGTACTGTTTTCTCCCCTATCTGTGGCCTAACACCTTTGTTTCTCACACACACGCGCACACACACTCACACACTGGCACACACGCACGCACGCACGCACACACACTCACACACTGGCACACACAGGCACACACACACGCACACACACTCACACACTGGCACACACACGCACACACACTCACACACTGGCACACACGCACACACGCACGCACGCACACACACGCACACACTGGCACGCACACACACTCACACACACTCACACACTGGCACACACACTCACACACACTCACACACTGGCACACACGCACACACGCACACACTCACACACTGGCACACACGCACACACACTCACACACTGGCGCACACACACGCTCACACACTCACACACTGGCACACACACACACACGCACGCACACTGGCACACACGCACGCACACACACTCACACACTGGCACGCACGCACGCACACACACTCACACACTGGCACGCACGCACGCACGCACACACACTCACACACTGGCACACACACGCACACACACTCACACACTGGCACACACGCACGCACGCACACACACGCGCACACACACTGGCACACACGCACACACTCACACACTGGCACACACACACGCACACACACTCACACACTGGCACACACTGGCACACACACGCACACACTGGCACACACGCACGCACGCGCACACACACACACACACACACACTCACACACTGGCACACACACGCACACACACTGGCACACACTGGCACACACGCACGCACGCACACACGCACACACACTCACACACTGGCACACACGCACACACTCACACACTGGCACACACACACACTCACACTCACACACACTCACAAACACACTCACACACGGGCACACATGCACGCACACACACGCACACACACTCACACACTGGCACACACGCACACACTCACACACTGGCACACACACGCACACACACTCACACACGGGCACACATGCACGCACGCACGCACACACACGCACACACACTCACACACTGGCACACACACTCACACACGGGCACACATGCACGCACACACACACACACGCACACACACTCACACACTGGCACACACGCACACACGCACACACACTCACACACTGGCACACACACACACACACACACTCACACACACTGGCACACATGCACACACGCACACACACTCACACACTGACACACACACACGCACACACACTCACACACTGGCACACATGCACGCACGCACACACACGCACACACACTCACACACTGGCACACATGCACGCACGCACACACTCAGGAACTTTCACATGAGCAGCTAAACCTCTCCAGCTTTTTTTGAACGCCTTTCTAATGCTTGTTAATGCTCAGGAATTATAGAATTGTTCTATAACTCTGAGCAGGGAGCCAGCTGCTTAGGAGGTTTTTTTGCAGAGTGGGTTCAGATCCCTCCTGCCAGAGCGGTTTTTTGCAGAGTGGGTTCAGATCCCTCCTGCCAGAGCGGTTTTTTGCAGAGTGAGTTCAGATCCCTCCTGCCAGAGTGGTTTTTTTGCAGAGTGGGTTCAGATCCCTCCTGCCAGAGCGGTTTTTTGCAGAGTGGGTTCAGATCCCTCCTGCCAGAGCGGTTTTTTGCAGAGTGGGTTCAGATCCCTCCTGCCAGAGCGGTTTTTTGCAGAGTGAGTTCAGATCCCTCCTGCCAGAGCGGTTTTTTTGCAGAGTGGGTTCAGATCCCTCCTGCCAGAGCAGTTTTTTGCAGAGTGAGTTCAGATCCCTCCTGCCAGAGTGGTTTTTTTGCAGAGTGGGTTCAGATCCCTCCTGCCAGAGCGGTTTTTTGCAGAGTGGGTTCAGATCCCTCCTGCCAGATGCATGTTCTCCAGGCTGCTGTTGTGGAGGGACGGTGTCGGCCGCCTCAGCTGATTTCCTAACGGCGTATTTGCAGGAGGTGGGTGATGTAGGGGCGTGGTAACGATCAGCTTTAATTTAGTGAGAGTCTCTGTCCTCTCTTCCTGTCCTGGGATCCCTATCCCTCATACGCTGAAAGACTGGAAGGCAACCCCCCCCCCCCCCCCCGGCTGGGTGTAATTACTGAAATGGAGCCTGCTGGGGGGAGGCTAATTGAAGAGAGTGTGGGGGCCGTGAATCACGCCGGCTGCATTGATGTGACCTCAGAGCTGAGATGGGGGGTTGTTACTCATGTGATTTATGGGGCAGTCTGACAGCCCACCTTACCACAGACCCCCCCCCACCTAAAAGCCCTGTCCCCAAACCAACCACAGACCCCCACACCTAACTGCCCCATGATGGAAACCGTCTAACCAGTCATGGGAATGATGATGCACTCCCCCAGTGACTCTCCCACAAGTGTTCCATTTCTACCAGCCTGGTGTATGATTTTACACCCCCCCCCATTCATAAAATATCAGTAAATGAAAGCAGACATTATACATGTACCCCCCCCCCCCCCAAAACAGCTGCAGAGGGTATTAATGCATGAGGAGAGCCAGGATGGAGTGTTGTGGTTGATGTGCATAGTTTATATTTTCCCTGCTCTTATGAGGGCAGAAGCTCTGAGAGTAAGACTTGGGTTTCTCCGCTCGGTCGGCCCTCATACACCCCCCCCCCCTCCCCCACACAGGGCTGTTTGAGTAGCTGTGTAAAGCTGCCCTCACCTCCCCCCCCTGCAGCTTCTGCAGGGAGACTGTAGGTGTTTTGGTCAGGGGAGGGCATTTCTACAAATTACTCCTGGTTCAGTTAGTTAATGTGCTCTTCAGTCAGGCTGTGGTGTTCCGTCCACATGTATGCGTACCCCCCCCCCCCCCCACAAACCCCCCTCCCCAGTGTTTTAGCACGGTACACACAGCTGGGTGCTTTCAGCCACCCCCACCCCACCAGAACAAGGGACAAGGCTGAATGGGAACAGGTGTGGAGTGTTGTGCTTTCATCTGCATCCTGGGTTGCCCCCGGGCCCCGGCCTGACAGTCTGCAGTGGGTAAACGGGCACTGACAGACTGCAGGGGGTAAACGGGCACTGACAGACTGCAGGGGGTAAACGAGCACTGACAGACTGCAGGGGGTAAACGGGCACTGACAGACTGCAGTGGGTAAACGAGCACTGACAGACTGCAGGGGGTAAATGGGCACTGACAGACTGCAGTGGGTAAATGGGCACTGACAGACTGCAGGGGGTAAATGGGCACTGACAGTCTGCAGGGGGTAAACGGGCACTGATGTGTGGCACACATTAGATGAAGGTTGGCATTGTGGTTGCCACCCTTGCTGGATGCCCGGTTCTCTCTCGTCATACTGTGGGGTATTTGATAAGTTTTTTTTAGTTGGAATATGTTATCCTGGAATCAGCAGTTAGTGGATGGGCATTACATACGATGCTGTGATTTGTCAAAAATGTAATTTCATTTTGGCAGTCATCTTCAAAGGTTCAAATGGATTATTCTCTCTTAATTCTGCACTTGTGTGTTTTGGATGTCAGGCTCAGAAGGTAGCCCTTAATCACAGACAGGCTTTATGATCCGTCTGTTTTCGGTCAGGATTTCTGCGCCAACTGTTTAACACTGGCTCATCCTGTTCTGTGGCTGTAACCCTAACCCTAACCCTAACCCCCCCCCCCCCACCCCCCAAAGAAAAACTAAATAACTAAACGACATGCTGAAAAACGGGAGGAAGTGCCTTTTGTGAGCAGAAATGTGACGAAATGTGAGTTTTGTTTTGTTTTTTCTTTCGCGCGGTTAGTCATTATTCCCTGGTAGACGTTTCCCTTCCTGACAGGAAATGGACCCTGTGGACCCTTTGGCTTAGTGCGCCACCCCTCCCTGCTTCTGCTCGCTGAAAAGCACTGGCTGTGGTGTAAACTAGGCCAGGTTAATGATCAACTAGGCCAGCTCAGTCTTTGTCCTCTCTCTCTCTCTCTCTCTCTCTCTCTCTCTCTCCCTCACCTCTCTTTCTCTCTTTCACCTCTCCCTCACCTCTCTCTCCCTCTGCTCTCTCTCTCACCTCTCTATTTTCTCTCTCTCTCTCTCCTTCAGCAAAGGTAGGGTTCTCTGCAGCGTGTTTGCAGAATGACTATGAAATATCTTTTGATTTAAAAAAATAAATAAATATTGAAGACAAAGGTCGTCTTGGTGAGGGTTTCCTGTATGTGGAGGAAAGTGGTTTTAATAGAGAAGTGAAAGAAACTCATCTGTATGTACTTTTTTTTTTTTTTTCTTCCGTCAAATCTAACCAAGAAAGAAGCGCTTGGCTACAGGCACGAGACTTCTGCAAATAGAACAGAGCTCATGTTTGGCAGACATTTTGAAGCAGTGTTTTTATGGTGGAAGCAGCTGGTGTTTGACAATGGGAAGATGTCTGCTGTATGGGCCAAAGATCAGGGCCGTCCTCGCTGATGGGATCTCCGTGTGGCCGTTCTGTCTCCTCTTCTGTAGATGCTTGCCAGACCTCTTGAGCCTGCTGGTTTTTCCTGTGTGTTTTTATGTAACCGTACCATGCATGCATGTATCGCTTCCATACGTCATTTTGAATTCAGATAGAACTTTCAGGCTTTTATGGAAATCGTTTGGTGAATTTTTACTGTCCCCTAACTTTGGCAATTGGTCTCACTGCGCTATAAATCCATTGGCACACACTACCCAGTGTAAGTACTGGAAATACAACACAAGATGTCCTCTCTATTCTTTTATTTTAGTCCCAGAACTATTCCTCCAGTCTGAACAGATCTAAACAGTGACACACAGACAACAGTTAGTCTGACTGGCAGGGAGGAAATTAACTCCGTCTCAGTCATCAGCATGTCTTAACTGTGTCTCAGTCATTAGCATGTTTTAACTGTGTCTCAGTCATTAGCATGTTTTAACTGTGTCTCAGTCATTAGCATGTCTTAACTGTGACTCAGTCATCAGCATGTTTTAACTGTGTCTCAGTCATCAGCATGTTTTAACTGTGACTCAGTCATTAGCATGTTTTAACTGTGACTCAGTCATCAGCATGTCTTAACTGTGTCTCAGTCATCAGCATGTTTTAACTGTGACTCAGTCATTAGCATGTTTTAACTGTGACTCAGTCATCAGCATGTTTTACTGTGACTCAGTCATTAGCCTGTTTTAACTGTGACTCAGTCATCAGCATGTCTTAACTGTGACTCAGTCATCAGCATGTCTTAACTGTGACTCAGTCATCAGCATGTTTTAACTGTGACTCAGTCATCAGCATGTCTTAACTGTGACTCAGTCATCAGCATGTTTTAACTGTGACTCAGTCATCAGCCTGTTTTACTGTGACTCAGTCATTAGCATGTTTTAACTGTGACTCAGTCATTAGCATGTTTTAACTGTGTCTCAGTCATCAGCATGTTTTAACTGTGACTCAGTCATTAGCATGTTTTAACTGTGTCTCAGTCATCAGCATGTTTTAACTGTGTCTCAGTCATCAGCATGTCTTAACTGTGTCTCAGTCATCAGCATGTCTTAACTGTGACTCAGTCATCAGCATGTTTTAACTGTGACTCAGTCATTAGCATGTTTTAACTGTGTCTCAGTCATCAGCATGTTTTAACTGTGACTCAGTCATTAGCATGTTTTAACTGTGTCTCAGTCATTAGCATGTTTTAACTGTGTCTCAGTCATCAGCATGTCTTAACTGTGTCTCAGTCATCAGCATGTCTTAACTGTGACTCAGTCATTAGCATGTTTTAACTGTGTCTCAGTCATTAGCATGTTTTAACTGTGACTCAGTCATTAGCATGTTTTAACTGTGTCTCAGTCATCAGCATGTTTTAACTGTGACTCAGTCATTAGCATGTTTTAACTGTGACTCAGTCATTAGCATGTTTTAACTGTGACTCAGTCATTAGCATGTTTTAACTGTGACTCAGTCATTAGCATGTTTTAACTGTGTCTCAGTCATCAGCATGTTTTAACTGTGACTCAGTCATTAGCATGTTTTAACTGTGACTCAGTCATTAGCATGTTTTAACTGTGACTCAGTCATCAGCCTGTTTTAACTGTGACTCAGTCATCAGCATGTCTTAACTGTGACTCAGTCATTAGCATGTTTTAACTGTGACTCAGTCATTAGCATGTTTTAACTGTGACTCAGTCATCAGCCTGTTTTATGATGTGCTTCCTGTCCTGACCACTCCTACGGTCATTCGTCCCTGTGGGGAGTCAGTGCAGTTTATTAGTGAGCACAGCCTCTCTGGTGAGTCAGTGCAGCGTATTAGCCAGTGGAGTATATTAGCAGTGGAGTGTATTAGCCAGTGGAGTATATTAGCAGTGGAGTGTATTAGCCGGTGTAGTGTATTAACCAGTGGAGTCTATTAGCCAGTGTAGTGTATTAGCCAGTGTAGTGTATTAGCCAGTGTAGTGTATTAACAGTGGAGTGTATTAGCAGTGGAGTGTATTAGCCAGTGCAGTCTATTAGCCAGTGGAATGTATTAGCCAGTGCAGTGTATTGGCAGTGTAGTCTATTAGCCAGTGCAGTGTATTAGCAGTGGACTTATTTACTCTTCTTTGTTGCCCTTGCATTGCAATTGGCAGTTTTTAAATGCAGTGCATTAGCCTGGACCAGGCTTGGGATCATGTAATGTCCTGTATTTTCAAATAGTGGATCTGTTTGTGAAATTACAGGTGTAAATACCATGCCTTGCATATTAAGTACGGAACAAATGTTTAGAATGCTTGCAAATGCTCATTATTCATGTATCTGATTACCAGGCTTTGCATATAGACGGTTTTAAGTGAGGTTAAATTCATTTAATTTCCAATGCAAATATGTCCGTTGTGTTCTGTGCAGTCATTCATGAACAGTGTTCGTGTGTGCAAATACAGAGCATTTAAGGCGTGAGGTGGAGCTATGCAAATACAAAACAAATTCACTCTCTGGAGGATGCATCAGATTAAAACAATCCCTTCTTGTGATGTTAAGCTTTAAAACCACTGAGAAAAATCAGTACTGCATGTATTAACTGCTAAAGGTCTGAATCCCTTTGTGCTCAGTGACTCAACACAGTGGTGTTCCTGTGCTCTCATCCCCAAGGGCAGTATGTGCACTTTGAGTGCTGGCTCTCATCCACTGTATTCTGCGCTGGCAAAGCCCACAAGTTACTGCATCAGAAGTGTCTGCGGAATTATTTTCTGTTTCTCAAAATGGCAGCTTCTCACGGCTGCAATTCAGTGGCTCTTCAGCCTTTGTCTCTAAGTAGGGGGCGTGGTCTGCTTAATGGCTCATGAATTATTCAGAAGGGCTGAGATGCTGTGCTTAATCGCTTGTGTTTTCTAGGTCGTCAGAGTTTAGGGCCAGCTTTAACTGAGCGTCCCCTGCCCTCTCCTCATCAGGAAGAAGCTCCATTATTATGATATATATTTTTTTTTTCACTTTTCTTAAATTGAGACTTGACTCAATTGTTAAATAACCAAGTCTGAGGCCCAAATAGGTGTTTTCTAGGCCAAGTACTGTTCTCAGAACAGTTCTGAAGCTGCTGTTGTTTTTCAGCTTGTAACAGATTTATGCCGAAGGGATTTGTATGCGCTGGCTGTGCTTCAGCATGGCGGACTCTGACCATACAAAGCCATGAAACCGCAGTGTTTATTCTCAGGGTGAATGTGACTCAGTACCTGGATCCTGCTGTGCTCCTAATGCCCTCTTGGCAAAAGAATTGCATTTATAACATTTCTGTTTATTATAAATTAGTGTCTCTCTCTCCTCCGTTCCCCTTTCTCTCCCTCTCTTTTTTTTCTTTATTCCTTGCTTTTTCTATCCTCCTCTGTCCCATTCTCATCTTTCTTCCTTTCTCCTCATTCTTTCACTCTCCTTTTTCTCTTTTACTACCCCCCCCCCCCCCCCAGCTTTCTCTGTCAGATTAAATGGCTTTATTGGCATAGCAGTGAGGCTGAACATAAGCACTGCAGCCCATGCAGTCCTGTACAGTACTGGTTTGAGGTCCTGGTTTGAGTGGCGGGGTGTTCCTCTGGGTGAGGGTGAGGGTCTGGGCTCTGAGGTTTGGGGTGCTCCTCTGGGTGAGGGTCTGGGCTCTGAGGTTTGGGGTGTTCCTCTGGGTGAGGGTGAGGGTCTGGGCTCTGAGGTTCGGGGTGCTCCTCTGGGTGAGGATGAGGGTCTGGGCTCTGAGGTTTGGGGTGCTCCTCTGGGTGAGGATGAGGGTCTGGGCTCTGAGGTTTGCGGTGCTCCTCTGGGTGAGGGTGAGGGTCTGGGCTCTGAGGTTTGGGGTGCTCCTCTGGGTGAGGGTCTGGGCTCTGAGGTTTGGGGTGCTCCTCTGGGTGAGTGTGAGGGTCTGGGCTCTGAGGTTTGGGGTGTTCCTCTGCGGGAGCGCCGTGCGTTTCCTGTCCCCTTTGCCTTGGCGGCAGGGCCAGGCCAGCAGGATTCCCGCTTCCAGCCCAATTAGGAAGAGCTTCTGCAGAGGAAGTGTCCCACCCGAGACCCAGAGCGAGAGATGCAGTGGGTCTGCGTCACCGCCAAACAACCCCCCCCCCCTTTTCCGTTCTCAAAAAGGCCCCCGTGGACCACGCTGTACTGATCATAGCCCTGCTGCTGGGGGCAAAGAAACTTTAAAATGTACGTAAGTGGCTATAATGTACCAAATTAACGTTACTGATGGAATCAAGAAATAGGTTCAATTCTGAAGATGGCCTCTAGAATTTCATGCAGTTGTGCAAAAAATTAAATGGTACTGCAGACACAAAGGTCTACATAGCTCCTGAAAATAGGACAAACAGAATTTGCTAGTTGAAACCCCTGGTGAATGCACAGGGCACTTTCATTGGTCTACAGTGAAGCGATAGGGTTAGGGTTCAGCATGGGCTGAAAGCTGGCTGGTGTGCTGCTCTCAGCTCTGCGCCGTGCCGTAAGAGTGATGTGGAAGCCATGGAGCACTGCGCTGCTTTAGCGCCTCTTATCCGTGCTGGCGAGCTGGGGGGGGGCAGGGCTTTGCTCTGGGCTCTATCTCCAGCCCCACCTCTAACAGCTGTTTGACCAGTGGGAGTTGCCCAACATCACGTGGAGCTTCACTCCAGAGGACCTCCTGCCCTGAAATTCATCTGCTGTTGATTCTCATGGAAGAGACTTTATTTCTTGCCACCCCTGGATTAATCCGGATTTCTGCAATTGGGCATCCTGGGTTGATCCAGAGACTCGAGTGAGTTTCCCTAAAGCAGGGGTGTAAAACTGCAGGCGCAGAAGGCCACAGTGTCTGCTGCTTTTCCATGCGTTTCAGCGCGAGTGATGAGTCATTGATAGGTTTTCTTGGACGGTTTAGCTAACCTGATCGTAAAGTGGGCTGTGGCCTAGAAAGTTAAGGAGAGAGAGCGAGAGATGGAGCAAGGGAGCGAGAGAGGAAGGGAGTGAGAGAGGGAGGGAAGGAGAGAGAAGGAGAGAGAGAGAGAGGCTGAATCACTTGTGTACATCACTAAGCCTCTGGTATTCGTTAAAATGCACATGATGTCATGGGGCTGTCTGGATGTCGTCAGTCAGGGGAGGGGGCAGGGGAGTGTTCTACTCCCTTGGGAGCTAAGGAGGAGCCATGTTGGGGAAGTGTTACGGGGGGAGAGGAGCATGATTCAACAGGCCACCATGGAAACCTGAAGGGAGAGTCCTGCTCTGGAACCTGAAGGGAGAGTCCTGCTCTGGAACCTGAAGGGAGAGTCCTGCTCTGGAACCTGAAGAGAGAGTCCTGCTCTGGAACCTGAAGAGAGAGTCCTGCTCTGGAACCTGAAGAGAGAGTCCTGCTCTGGAACCTGAAGAGAGAGTCCTGCTCTGGAACCTGAAGGGTGAGTCCTGTTCTGGAACCTGAAGGGAGAGTCCTGCTCTGGAACCTGAAGAGAGAGTCCTGCTCTGGAACCTGAAGAGAGAGTCCTGCTCTGGAACCTGAAGGGTGAGTCCTGCTCTGGAACCTGAAGGGTGAGTCCTGTTCTGGAACCTAAAGAGAGAGTCCTGCTCTGGAACCTGAAGGGAGAGTCCTGCTCTGGAACCTGAAGGGTGAGTCCTGTTCTGGAACCTGAAGGGAGAGTCCTGCTCTGGAACCTGAAGAGAGAGTCCTGCTCTGGAACCTGAAGGGTGAGTCCTGTTCTGGAACCTGAAGGGTGAGTCCTGTTCTGGAACCTGAAGGGAGAGTCCTGCTCTGGAACCTGAAGGGAGAGTCCTGCTCTGGAACCTGAAGGGAGAGTTCTACTCTAGAACCTGAGGACCCGTGTCAAGTCTGTCTGCAGCAGTGTGGAGAAGGTAGTACGCTCATGTGTTCAGCAGTGTGGAGAAGGTAGTATGCTCACATCTGCGTGTTCAGTAAAATGGAGAAGGTAGTACACTCAGCAGTGTGGAGAAGGTAGTACGCTCACGTGTGCAGCAGTGTGGAGAAGGTAGTACGCTCAGCAGTGTGGAGAAGGTAGTACACTCAGCATTGTGGAGAAGGTAGAATGCTCACATCTGCGTGTGCAGCAGTGTGGAGACGGCAGTGCGCTTGCGTGTTCAGCACTGTGGAGTAGGTAGTACGGGTCCAACCTAGTACAAGGAGCAGGGAAGTGGGCTTGCAAAGCGAAGGTTGCAAGTTTAATTCCCATGTAGGACATGGCTGTTGTATCCTTGAGCACGGTACTTAACCTGCATTGCTTCAGTATATATCCAGCTGTATAAATGGATACTATGTAAAAATGTGAGAGTGTGGGGGGAGCACATTCATAAAGCATTCTACAGTGCTGATCTTGGATCAGGTTTCCTCTGTCCATGTCCAATATTAATTAGGATCAGCACTTTCTGAACCCCCCACCCCTCCGGAGTTTGAGTTATGTTTGGATTTTAAAAAATTAGTGCTGACGGTACGGGTTGGAGGAAACAGCAAAGTGACATAAAAGCCCAGGAGAGGGAGGGGGGGCGGTGCTGAATTGGTGGAGGGGGGGTTTGGGAGCAGTCAGACCAAATATGGCAACAGACAGCACACTGCTGCCCCCCCCGCCCTCCCAGTTCCTCTGGAAAACGTGGAGCTCCTCGCCAAGCATGCGATGGAAGGGTCGGCCTTTCAGGAATGTTGGAAGCGACGTGGTAGCGGTCTGTCAGGCGTACGCCGTTACCCGCGTCTCCTGGAACTTCCAGCGTTATTCAGCCTCAGAAAAGAGCACTTCCTCTTTCTGTTTTTATCCTGTGCAGCTGTTTGGGCTGACACCCCTCCCAGCACGCTGGCTCGTATTAAGGCTTTGTCTTTTGTACTGTAGAAGTACAGTCAGTATTACTGTTCTGCTATTATGCCATGTCATGTCATAAAATCAGTGACTCACTGATTTTAACCAATCATGGCTTTCTTTGATTTTGATTGGTCCATTCAAGTTGGTTTCAAAGCTGACTTTTAGTTTGGCTGCTAATTGTAGCTTCACTCACCACAAAGACTTCATGAAGCATCTATAACTGCATCACTTCCTGTTTCCTGTTTGCCTTTGCCTTTCTCTGGATAATCTCCTGCTGTAGCATAGGCCTTGCTGTTTTCAGCCCAAAGCCCCTGCAGGAGTAGGGTGCCCCACTGGCAGGAGCAGGGTGCCCCGCTGGCAGGAGCAGGGTGCCCCGCTGGCAGGAGCAGGGTGCCCCACTGGCAGGAGCAGGGTGCCCCGCTGGCAGGAGCAGGGTGCCCCGCTGGCAGGAGTAGGGTGCCCCACTTGCAGGAGCAGGGTGCCCCACTGGCAGGAGCAGGGTGCCCCGCTGGCAGGAGCAGGGTGCCCCACTGGCAGGAGCAGGGTGCCCCGCTGGCAGGAGCAGGGTGCCCCGCTGGCAGGAGTAGGGTGCCCCGCTGGCAGGAGCAAGGTGCCCCACTGGCAGGAGCAGGGTGCCCCGCTGGCAGGAGCTGGGTGCCCCGCTGGCAGGAGCTGGGTGCCCTGCTGTGCTCTTGATCCGTCCAGTGTTTTTAACCACAGAGTTTACTGCTCATAACGCAGTCCCTCTTCCAAACCCATAACCAGCCTAATGCATAATTAATGCTCTGCTTAAGCAATCAAGCTGTTGGTTTGTGACATCATACTATAGCAATACTATTAATGGTATTTTGCTATTAATGGGCTGTAGACAGTGCAGTTAGTGCACTTTGTCCCAGTTCATACAATTTCCTCTTCAGTTGTAACACTTCATCCCTTCATCCAAAACCACTCCATTTTGCTTGGCTAATTGAGCATTTTCTAATTATTATTTTCTGTTCTGTGTGTCTTTTAGATGGACTTGAAGCTGCTTCTGCTATCAGCATTATTATTACTCATCTGTCAGAGCCGTGCCCAGCAAGGTAAGATGGTTTTCCGTCCGTTTACAGCAGTTCTGTTTGGACTTGCATCACAGAGCAGGCTTACTGAGTTAGCTGGATAACTGCACTGAGTAAAACCCTGTATCACAGAGCAGGCTTACTTAGTTAGCTGGATAACTGCGCTGAGTAAAACCCTGTATCACAGAGCAGGCTTACTGAGTTAGCTGGATAACTGCGCTGAGTAAAACCCTGTATCACAGAGCAGGCTTACTGAGTTAGCTGGATAACTGCGCTGAGTAAAACCCTGTATCACAGAGCAGGCTTACTGAGTTAGCTGGATAACTGCGCTGAGTAAAACCCTGTATCACAGAGTAGGCTTACTGAGTTAGCTGGACAACTGCGCTGAGTAAAACCCTGTATCACAGAGCAGGCTTACTGAGTTAGCTGGATAACTGCGCTGAGTAAAACCCTGTATCACAGAGCAGGCTTACTGAGTTAGCTGGATAACTGCGCTGAGTAAATCCCAGAACAGCTCTTCCTACTTCAGTCCGTGTTCCAGATTCGGGAGGGCTCCCGGTTTTACTCAGTGCAGTTATCCAGCTAACTCCTCCTTTGAGATACAGGCCCCTGATTTTAGTGAAGTGTGTCTGTGTCCATGTCTCCTCTTTGCCCTGCAAGTGTGGACGTCGGAGGCCCTGGTCTGGTTTGGTGGGGGAGGGGCCATGTGGAGAATCTGAGCTGGGGGTATTGAGTGCCATTTCCTCAGGCTTGTGATGCTATCTCAGGTGTAATCTCTGCTCCTGTACGGAATGACAATAAACAGAGGCTTTGGAATGTTGAGCTGTAATTGAGCCCGCCCCTCAGGTGCTGCACCTGTCTGGACGGCCAATAGGGTCCACTGAGACACATGCATCTGAGACTGCATTGCACAGTGAAGCTGTCACTCAGGGCATCTGTCTCCCCCTTTTTGTTCTCAGAGGGAAGTTACTGCATTAAAGCCAATGCTAAGTCCTGTGGAGAATGTATTCAGGTGGGAGAGAAGTGTGGGTGGTGCACAGACCCTGTAAGTACAGTCCCGATGTCCTAATATCTGCATGCGTACATACACACACATGCATGCAAAAACACATCACACTCAGTGCACATACACAGTTACATACATACACATACATACACATACACACACGCCGTTCCAGTAGATAAGTCCTGGGTCTTAAACCACTCCTTTCCTGAAAACGAGAGTCCCTGGATACTTTAAGGTTCTGTGAGGCCTGACCCTTGTTTATTAATTTTTAATTTAGTTAGTCATGTTGGAGTCAGGAAGTGAGGAGGGAGCAGAATGGTGTTCAGGCCCTTTTTTAAAGGCCAGTTCATTCTGGCTTTTACATCATTGATAAGTCAGCCTCCTGGAATCCTTAGCTAATCATGTGAGGACCTGTCTGGCCTTATGGCCTGACAGAGAGCCCATAAAAGGGCACAGTGTGGGCTATCCATGAGCTAATTGCTGTTATAGCACAGTGGGCTATCCGTGAGCTAATTACTGTTAGAGCACAGTGTGGTATCCGTGAGCTAATTGCTGTTAGAGCACAGTGGGCTATCCGTGAGCTAATTGCTGTTAGAGCACAGTGGGCTATCCGTGAGCTAATTGCTGTTAGAGCACAGTGGGGTATCCATGAGCTAATTGCTGTTAGAGCACAGTGGGCTATCCATGAGCTAATTACTGTTAGAGCACAGTGTGGTATCCGTGAGCAAATTGCTGTTAGAGCACAGTGGGCTATCCGTGAGCTAATTACTGTTAGAGCACAGTGTGGGCTATCCATGAGCTAATTGCTGTTATAGCACAGTGGGCTATCCGTGAGCTAATTACTGTTAGAGCACAGTGTGGTATCCGTGAGCTAATTGCTGTTGGAGCACAGTGGGCTATCTGTGAACTAATTGCTGTTAGAGCACAGTGGGCTATTCGTGAGCTAATTGCTGTTAGAGCACAGTGTGGTATCTGTGAGCTAATTGCTGTTAGAGCACAGTGGGCTATCCCACTGTTTTTGCAGTTTGGTCCCCCCAGGCCCTGAGGGTGTCCGCTAATCCCTTACCCAGCACCACATATTCCCAAACTTTCTGAGCACAGGACCCACTTAACAAGCCAATCCATTTTCCATGAATTCAAATATTCAAATTTAAAATTAGTTAAAATATGGAATTAAAACCGTTAACATATCAAAGTGACTGCATGTACAATTGAACTAGCGCCATGTATGTACAGCTGAACTAATGCAGTGATAATGTCTTATTTGTTACACCCCCTGATAGTTTAAGGGGTGCTTTGAAAGCCCCCTAATTGGAGGGGATTCTGCAGTGTGCAGTATAATTGCATCAGTTGAAGCTGCAAGAAGAGCATTACTGACAAGTAAAAAAATAAAAATGAATTTACTCAGAAGGTACTGTATGCTTTGTCCCTTCTGTGTGGTTTTGTCCCAAAACGTCAAAAATGTTATCCTAGTCCTTTAAGCGTTTATACAAAAAGCTAGTTTTACGTGAAATGACTCCGTATTGAGCTTGTTGTTTGTGCTCTACTTTCTCCGTTTTGCGGTTGTGGTGTTTAACCACTGCAGGAAGTGAGGCCTGGTGGTTTGTGTTTTGAACAGCGATGGAGTTGTACCTTCTGCTGCTGCAGCAGGAACCTTGTTTACTGCTTACTCGATGTAATGAGTGTTCATCCACGCTAAATGCAGGTTATTTTGTGCCCCAGGAGAAACAGCCTTGGTGATTAAAAGTTAAGACTCTGCTGGAACTGTTTGATTTAAAGCAAAGTGTTCGGTGGCATAGTAGATTACAGGACAGGTTCTAATGTGTATGGTGTCATGCTAGCGTTGGACAGCAGGATTTAAAATAAAATGGATGATTCAGCAGATACAAGGCTGAAGAAGTGTTTTGGGTGCGGAACCTTGCAGTTTTTTCATCAGGCTTACAGTAAAGCATTAGCACACATGCTAATTCCCCTATTTCAACGGTTGTGGAAAATCAATAGCTTGATTTCAAGCGCATAAATAGCTTTTGCACTATTGAACATCATCTGTTAACGGGAAAGAATGTCCTGCAATACAACCACATTCTACCACTCCCCCAGGGGCATGTAAAGGTTTAAAAATTAGAATATAATTTTAAACAATAAATGAAAACTGAACCGCAGCCATGATGGTGGTCACTTCTGTTCCTGGTTCCTCAGTTTGATTGGAGAAATAATAAATTCAGATACAGTTAATTGATAAATAAGGATTTAAATAAGGAGTTTTCCAAATGATGAACTGAATTTCAGTACACTGGCTGAGCCTAAATGGAAGTGACCCCCGACCCTGTTGCAGGGTTTCCTGAAGCAGGGGGAGCCCACGTCTGCGCGGTGCGACGAGCTGGACTCCCTCAAGAAGAAGGGCTGCGCGGTGAAGAGCATCGAGAACCCCCGTGGCAGCGTGAATGTAACCGCTAACAAAAACGTCACCAACCGCAAGGACAAGTCCGAGAAGGTCAAGCCTGAGGACATCACCCAGATCCAGCCTCAGAGGATCACTCTCAACCTCAGATCTGGTAGATTACCCCCCCCCCAACTCACCGTGCCCTGTAGGAAAGCAATTTACTCCAGCTGCTAGTCTTCTCCCAGGGATGTCTAACTGCAGTCCTGGAGGGTTCAGCAGTTGAGCACTTATGCATGTAGCTGTTTGTCTGAAGAGTCCACACACATTGTTTCCAAGGCCGGCTGCTGAATGAAAGTAAACAACAAAAATCTGCAAACACTTTGCCCTCCGAGACTGGAGAATGAGATTGCCTTTTCCTGGGCATAGGTGTCGGCTTACTTGGTGATGTAGCCACTATTGTAAGAATTATTATTATTATCTTTTATTTTATTTTTTACACATGCTTGAAATGTGTTCTCTTTCTCTCCACCAGGTGAAGCTCAGGCCTTTGACCTGAAGTTCAAGAGGGCAGAAGACTACCCCATTGATCTATACTACCTCATGGACCTCTCCTACTCCATGAAGGACGATTTGGAGAATGTTAAAAACCTGGGAACGGATCTGATGAGAGAGATGAAAAAGATTACGTCAGATTTCAGGATAGGTAAGGATTCCTGTGGAAGCCACCATAGACCATGATGTGGGTTATGAACCCACCAATCGCCTTTCCAGGGCAGTGCTTCCAATGTGACATCAGCTAACATCGGCTAAGATGGGCTAAAGTTGACTAATGTCGGCTAGCATGGGCTAACCTTCACGAATATTGGCTAGCATGGGCTAACATGGGCTAGCGTGGGCTAGCGTGGGCTGGCGTGGGCTAGCGTGGGCTAGCGTGGGCTGGCGTGGGCCTCGCTTAACACACATGCGCTTCCTCAGGCTTCGGGTCGTTTGTGGAGAAGACGGTCATGCCCTACATCAGCACCACCCCGGCCAAGCTGCTGAACCCCTGCACAGGGGACCAGAACTGCACCAGCCCCTTCAGCTACAAGAACGTGCTGAAGCTGACCAGCGACGGGCAGCAATTCAACAAGCTGGTCAGCCAGCAGCAGATCTCTGGGAACCTGGACTCCCCCGAGGGCGGCTTCGATGCCATCATGCAAGTGGCAGTGTGCGGGGTGGGTCCTGACTGAAAAACACCAGAAACAAAATGGCAGCCGGTATAGGGTAATGGTTAGGGAAGGGATACTGTAACTCAGGAGGATGGAGTTTGCATTGTTCTTGTTTTGCTTGATAATATGGTGTAGCATCAGGTTTTCATCTCTTTGTTTCCACTTCACACACTTCCACCCCCTAGACTTTAGCTGACTGAACTCTGAAACCAAACATACTGGGTGGTGTGAAGATCAGTGAGGCAGTTTGTATGCATGTGACCGGCTTGTAGGGCTAGGTTGCCCATTAAAACTGTGGTAAGGGGGCTACTATGCCATCTTAGTACATGAACATCTCATTTAAAGGGACGGTACCTCAAAAATATATTGTCACAGATTATGAAAAAAGCACTAGTAGTTTAATGGTCGGAGAGCTGCTCTTTGGATATTGAGCGGTTGCAGGTTCAGTTCCCAGGTGGAGAGCTGCCGTTGTACCCTTGCAGTCTCGCTTTTGTGCTTAACCAGAATCCCGGCAGTAAAATCTCCTGCAGGATAATTTAGTTTTGGGCCACTTTTTTCTACTTCTCTGTACTGTAAGCCATGCACTTGTAACGCAGTGTTGGCACTCTTGGTGTTTGTGAGAGACGGCTACCATTAGCCTTCTCGCTGGGTTTTTGCCCACCCAGTCATGGGCCAGCACCTGTTGTTAAATGGGATTGTCGTGCAAGCAGGGTCTTCTCTGATTGGCTCTGGTTCCTGAACGGAAGCGTTTTCTCTCTGCTCCACCTTCACAGGAGCACATTGGCTGGAGGGACGTGACCCGCCTCCTGGTGTTCTCCACGGATGCCGGCTTCCACTTCGCTGGAGACGGCAAGCTGGGCGGCATCGTGCTGCCCAACGACGGGAAATGCCACCTGGAGAACAACATGTACACCATGAGCCACTACTACGTATGTACCCAGCGCTTACACCACCCAGCGCTAACTCCACCCAGCGTTTACACCATGAGCCACTACTATGTATGTACCCAGCATTTACACCACCCAGCGCTTACACCACCCAGCGTTTACACCACCCAACGCTGAACCACCCAGCGCTAACACAACCCAGCTCTTACAAGACCCAGCATTTACACCACCCAGCTCTTACACCACCCAGCATTTACACCACCCAACGCTGAACCACCCAGCGCTAACACAACCCAGCTCTTACAAGACCCAGCATTTACACCACCCAGCGCTAACACCACCCAGCGTTTACACAACCCAGCGTTTACGCAACCCAGCGTTTACACCTCCCAGCATTTACACCAACCCAGCGCGTACACAATGAGTCACTACTGCGTATGTACTCCATGAGTACCTGTTACATACATACTGAACACTTACGCAGGTATTATGTACATATTAAACATTTGCACAATGACTCACTACTATATACATACACAGCATTAACTCCAGTAGTTCCCATCCCTGTTCCTGGAGAGCTCCTGTAGGTTTTCTTTTCAACCCTAAGTTGGCACACCATATTCCAGCTGAATTACTGAAAAAAGTTGTGAGGTCAGGTGAGTTAATAATTATGATTATAACACTGTTCAGTGACTATAATTATGTTTGAATTAACCCTAACCCTAACCCTAATCCTACCCCTAACCCTCTTCTCCCATTTTTTAAATCAGGACTACCCTTCAATCGCCCATCTGGTTCAGAAGCTGAGTGACAACAACATTCAGACAATCTTTGCGGTCACCAACGATTTCCAGGCAGTTTACAAGGTAGGAGCTAAAATTCCACTGAATGCGCTGAGGGAAGTTTGAAATATAAGTGCACAGCGAGGCCAGTTTTATGTGTTGCTAATGATCTAATCTTGTGTGTGCGGACTTCCAGGAACTGAAGAATCTGATCCCGAAGTCTGCAGTGGGAACTCTTTCCTCCAACTCCAGCAACGTGATTAACCTGATCATTGAAGCCTACAATGTGAGTATGAAGCTGTCAAAAGCACAGAAATACCTGCCAGGATGGAAATATCCCAGAAGACTTCTACCTTAATCAAGCTGTTGGGTGTCCTCTGCAAAGCCGATGTCTTATTACTTTATCTGTCAGACAAGCAGCACAGATTCAGTGAGCCAGGTCTCTACACACGTGTGTAGATACAAAACATTTATACTGTGGTCCAGTCTCCCAGTGAACTGCATCTGTCTGTACGGATAGTTAGCCAGGTAAGCCAGGGTACCTGCTAATTTATACATTGCTCTACATGGTTAGCAACACTCACAGCCTACTGTACAGGTGTTATGGGCTCTTGAATTTGTGGAAAAGTGAGGTTGAATGCCCTTGGCCTGTGACATTGTGATATGGGTATGGGTGTGATATGGGTATGGGTGACATTGTGATATGGGTAAGGGTGACATTGTGATATGGGAGGGTGACATTGTGATATGGGTAAGGGTGTGATATGGGTAAGGGTGGCAGTGTGATATGGGTAAGGGTGTGATGAGTAAGGGTGGCATTGTGATATGAGTAAGGGTGGCATTGTGATATGGGTAAGGGTGTGATATGAGTAAGGGTGGCAGTGTGATATGGGTAAGGGTGTGATATGAGTAAGGGTGGCAGTGTGATATGGGTAAGGGTGTGATGAGTAAGGGTGGCATTGTGATATGGGTAAGGGTGTGATGAGTAAGGGTGGCATTGTGATATGGGTAAGGGTGTGATATGAGTAAGGGTGGCATTGTGATATGGGTAAGGGTGGCATTGTGATATGGGTGAGGGTGGCATTGTGATATGGGTGAGGGTGGCATTGTGATATGGGTAAGGGTGGCAGTGTGATATGGGTAAGGGTGTGATGTGAGTAAGGGTGGCATTGTGATATGGGTAAGGGTGTGATATGAGTAAGGGTGGCATTGTGATATGGGTAAGGGTGTGATGAGTAAGGGTGGCATTGTGATATGGGTAAGGGTGTGATATGAGTAAGGGTGGCATTGTGATATGGGTAAGGGTGGCATTGTGATATGGGTGAGGGTGGCATTGTGATATGGGTGAGGGTGGCATTGTGATATGGGTAAGGGTGGCAGTGTGATATGGGTAAGGGTGTGATGTGAGTAAGGGTGGCATTGTGATATGGGTAAGGGTGTGATATGAGTAAGGGTGGCATTGTGATATGGGTAAGGGTGGAATTGTGATATGAGTAAGGGTGGCATTGTGATATGGGTAAGGGTGGGAAATGCGAGTCTGTTTGCTATTCCGTAGCCACTGGCTTCTTCTCGCTGCTCATGTGGTAAACATGGTATATATCCTGCCACGAAGTCACTCTAGATTTTCCAGCTAAAGGAATAAAATAAGCACATGGGGGTAACCCTTGAGAGTAGGCTGGTGTTTGTCTTTCTGTAACGGTTGGAGAATAATGGCATGGTGACATCGCTGGCTGGTTTGCCTTTCAGTCTTTGTCTTCAGAGGTGATCCTGGAGAACAGCAAGCTTCCAGAGGGGGTCTCCATGACGTACCAGTCCCACTGCAAGAACGGCGCCATCGGGGAGGGGGAGAACGGCCGGAAGTGCTCCAACATCTCCATTGGAGACGAGGTGAGCAGCGAGGGATTCTCCTGCTGGGGCGCATGCATGTGTGCGTGCGAGTATTCTTGTGTGTGTGTGTGTGTGTGTGTGTGTGTGTGTGTGTGTGTGTGTGTGTGTGCCTGCTTTGCTTGTCTGCATGCATGTACAGTGAGCTTCATAATGTTTGGGACAAATAATATTCTTGATTTGTACTCCACAATTTTAGATTTGTAATTAACCACGTGTGATAGGTTTGAAGTGCACATTTTATTTAAAGGTATTTTTATACATGTTGGTTTCACAATGTAGAAATTACTGCACTTTTTATAATTAGTCCCCACTAGCCACCAAATTGAACAGCAATTGAAGATGGCTGCAGTACAGGCCTGGCATAGCACCACGAGAGAAGATACTGATCTCCTGATGATGTCTGTGGGTCACAGACTTCAGGCAGTCATTGCATGCAAAGGATATGCAACAAAGTACTTAACATGACTACTTTCATTTACGTAACATTAATATGTCCCAGACATCATGGTGCTCTGAAATGGGGGGGAATTTGTATGTATAACAAATTCAGCCATTTCTACATGGTAAAACCAAAGTGTTTAAAAATGCCCTTAAATAAAAGCTGAGAGCGTGCACTTTTTAACCACATGTGAATTATATGAATTCAAATCTAAAATGGTGGAGTACAGAGCCAAATCAAGAGGGAAAGTCATTGTCCCAAACATTATGGAGCCCCATGATGATGATGATGATGATGTGCCTGCATGTGTTTGTCTCCAGTGTGCATGCCTGCACTTCAGTAAAATGCTGGTCCGTGTCTTGCAGGTGTCCTTCCACATCAGCGTCAAGGCAAACAAGTGTCCGCAGCACGGAAATGCTGAGGTCATCAAGATCAAACCACAGGGCTTCACCGAGGAGGTGGTGCTGGACCTGAGGTTCATCTGCGAGTGCGAGTGTCACAGCAAGGGCCAGCCCAACAGCAAGTCCTGCAACAACGGCAACGGCACGTTCGAGTGTGGAGCCTGCAGGTGCGTCCTTTAAACTGTCCTCTGGAAAAGAGGTGATCCATCATTCAGTATCCAAATGTATGTGCTTCATGTTTTGATCAAATATTGGATATGTCTCAAAGGTATCAGATTGGATTTGGATAGACGTTTCCACATTTTCTCCTGTGTTTTTTTTAATGTGTTGAATGCCCGTTCACATTGTAACCTCTAAGCCATTGTTGGTTTATTATTAATAATATTATGTCAGACCATTCCTCATAAGGCAAGGCCCACTCAGTCCCATTGTGACATCAGAGCAAGTTTGCAGGGTATACTCAGTCCTATTGTGACATCAGAGCAAGTTTGCAGGGTATGCTCAGTCCCACTGTGACATCAGCACCAGTTTGCAGGGTATGCTCAGTCCCATTGTGACATCAGAGCCAGTCTTGGTAAGGCGGACCCCATTTTGCCTCAGGTGTAACCCAGGGCGGATCGGCAGAGAGTGTGAGTGCAGCACTGAGGATGTCAATAGCGATGACCTGGATGCCAACTGTCGCCGCGACAACGGCACGGACATCTGCAGCAACAACGGCGACTGCATCTGTGGGGCGTGCGAGTGCAAGAAGAGGGAACACGCAGAGGAGCGCTACAGCGGGAAGTTCTGCGAGTGCGACAACTTCAACTGCGACCGCTCCGACAACAAGCTGTGCGGCGGTGAGTCCCGCCTCTGTGTGCGGGAAGGGGTTTGCCTTCATTTGCACAGTGTGAGGTCATTGAAGTCCAAGTTTGGCTTGTTTTTTGTGGGGTGAAGTTGCTGGATGATTGACTTAAGTTTACTTAAGTTTTTTAAGTTGTTGAATGTTTGTGTATGACTCGTCTGAGTGGTGAGGTTGAATGTTTGACTCATTGGTGTTGTGTGGTGTCTGATGTGTATGACTGGTTTGAGTTTGTGTCTCCCTGGCGCCCCCTGCAGGACACGGCATCTGTGAGTGCCGAGTGTGCGTGTGCAACGCGAACTACACGGGCAGCGCCTGCGACTGCTCCCTGGACACCTCCACCTGCCTGGCCTCCAACAAGCAGATCTGCAACGGGCGGGGCACCTGCGAGTGCGGCACCTGCAAGTGCACTGACCCCAAGTTCCAGGGGCCCACCTGCGAGATCTGCCCCACCTGCCCCAGCGTCTGCACCCAGCACAAGTGAGTCTGTGTCTCTGTGGGGCCTCTCCCCATGCCCCAGACCTGCAGAGTCTGTTCCCCGTGCCCCAGACCTGCAGAGTCTGTTCCCCTGTGGCATCTGTCCCCGTGCCCCAGACCTACAGGCAGATCCCAACCCTGCTCCTCGCCCACAGGGAGTGTGTCCAGTGCCGGGCCTTTGGGACGGGGGAGAAGAAGGACACCTGTGAGCAGGAGTGTAGCGACTTCAAGCTGATCAAGGTTTCGGACCAGTCCAAACTCCCCCAGCCTGTGCAGAGCTTCCCCCTGGTGCACTGCAAGGAGCGAGACACCAACGACTGCTGGTTCTACTACACCTACGCCGTCAACAACACGGAGAAGGAGGTCCATGTGGCCGAAAAGCTTGGTAGGGTTGCGTGTTCTGGGTTAGGACATCATGAACATCATGACATGAGAAGTTGAGATGTTTACCAGGGTTGTGTATTCTGGGGAGGGAAAGTAGAACATAGGGGGTGGAATATATCAATAGTGGTGCATTCTGGGAAAAGAAAGGCTGCTTTCATTATTAGTCGGGGAAATCCTGCTTTTTCAGAAGTGCTGGGATGGGGATCCTAGTTGGCAGCTCCTGACTCATGAGTGCAGCGTCTTGTCTTCAGAATGCGGTGCATGGGGCGTGGTTTATCTGCATTTAGCCTGATGCCTTTCAGAATGCGGTGCATGGGGCATGGTTTATCTGCATTTAGCCTGATGCCTTTCAGAATGCGGTGCATGGGGCGTGGTTTATCTGCATTTAGCGTGATGTCTCGCTGTTTCCCCTGGCAACAGAGTGCCCGGCCGGCCCCGACATCATCCCCATTGTGGCGGGCGTGGTGGCAGGAATCGTGCTGATCGGCCTTGCGCTGCTGCTCATCTGGAAGCTGCTCACCATCATCCATGACCGCCGGGAGTTCGCCAAGTTCGAAAAGGAGAAGATGAATGCAAAGTGGGACACGGTAAGAGCCCCAGACCAGCGGTACAGGCGAGAAGCACAGTGAAATGTTTTGGGGAGGGAGGGGAATTTCAGCCCTCTGAACACATCAGTGATTTTTGCATCGATTTGTGTCCCTGGGGCTGCTTGTCTTACCTCAGGGGTCTCAAATTCCAGCTGTTTCCTTTCATTCAGAAGTAAGGTGTGTGGGGCTCTAGCCAGTCAGGGACTTAAACTGGTCCTTGGGTTTACAGCTGTTCTATTTCTGTGATTTCTAACCCCAATCCTAACCATGGCTTTCAGT
>CM077291.1:62500-165000 GCA_039654925.1 Anguilla pacifica | reverse complement strand
AGTGAGTGCCCGATGAAGCAGCCATTTTGTGCAATGCAGTGGTGCTTGGTCTGAATGTCATTAGTGTGCAGAGCTAGCAGGGAGAGAGACATGCATAATATACAGTGAGCTCCATAACATCTGGGGAAAAAGACATTTTTTCTTGATTTTGGTCTGTACTCCACAATTTTAAATTTGTAATCAAATTATTCACATTTGCTTAAAGTGCATTTTCTCAGCTTTTATTTAAGGCGATTTATACACTTTGGATTGACCATGTAGAAATTACACCACGTTTTATACATAAAAAGTGCTGTAATTTGTTCATGGTGAAAATAAAATGTATAAAAATACCCTTAAATAAAATGTGCACTTTAACCACATATCAATTGTTTAATTACAAATCTTCAATTGTGGAGTACAGAGCCAAATGAAGAAAAAGAAGTCTTTGTCTCAAACATTATGAAGCTCACTGTATCTTTAACATTGTGTAACCCCAGCCCTGGAGAGCCGGCTGGTCTGCTGGTTTGCTGGTTTTCATTGTTACTCAAAAATTACCTTCTTATGTAACCTTATGGTTACCTTAGGGTGACATAGCTCAGGAGGTAAGTGTCGAAGTGTCCTTGAGCAAGACCCGTAACCCCTAACTGCTCTGGCGAATGAGAGGCATCAATTGTAAAGCGCTTTGGATAAAAGGGTTATATAAATGTAGTCCATTTACCATTTATGGTTCATATAAACAGCTGATATACATGTGCCAATCACAACACCCTCCACTGCTGTATTCAGTGTGCTGCACAGTAATGAGAAATTCTCTGTGCCGTCTCCGAGGCCAAGAGGACACACTGCACACAACGGTGTGAGGCGGTTTGAGTGACAGGCCCCAGTGGTGTGAGGCGGTTTGAGTGACAGGCCCCAGTGGTGTGAGTGACAGGGCCCAGTGGTGTGAGGTGGTTTGAGTGACAGGCCCCAGCAGTGTGAGGCGGTTTGAGTGACAGGCCCCAATGGTGTGAGTGACAGGGCCCAGTGGTGTGAGGCGGTTTGAGTGACAGGCCCCAGTGGTGTGAGGCGGTTTGAGTGACAGGCCCCAGTGGTGTGAGTGACAGGCCCCAGTGGTGTGAGGCGGTTTGAGTGACAGGCCCCAGTGGTGTGAGGCGGTTTGAGTGACAGGCCCCAGTGGTGTGAGGCGGTTTGAGTGACAGGCCCCAGTGGTGTGAGTGACAGGCCCCAGTGGTGTGAGGCGGTTTGAGTGACAGGCCCCAGTGGTGTGAGTGACAGGCCCCAGTGGTGTGAGGCGGTTTGAGTGACAGGCCCCAGTGGTGTGAGGCGGTTTGAGTGACAGGCCCCAGTGGTGTGAGTGACAGGGCCCAGTGGTGTGAGGCGGTTTGAGTGACAGGCCCCAGTGGTGTGAGTGACAGGGCCCAGTGGTGTGAGGCGGTTTGAGTGACAGGCCCCAGTGGTGTGAGTGACAGGGCCCAGTGGTGTGAGGCGGTTTGAGTGACAGGCCCCAGTGGTGTGAGTGACAGGGCCCAGTGGTGTGAGGCGGTTTGAGTGACAGGCCCCAGCAGTGTGAGGCGGTTTGAGTGACAGGCCCCAATGGTGTGAGTGACAGGGCCCAGTGGTGTGAGGCGGTGTGAGTGACAGGCCCCAGTGGTGTGAGGCGGTTTGAGTGACAGGCCCCAGTGGTGTGAGGCGGTTTGAGTGACAGGCCCCAGTGGTGTGAGGCGGTTTGAGTGACAGGCCCCAGTGGTGTGAGGCGGTTTGAGTGACAGGGCCCAGTGGTGTGAGGCGGTTTGAGTGACAGGCCCCAGTGGTGTGAGGCGGTTTGAATGACAGGCCCCAGTGGTGTGAGGCGGTTTGAGTGACAGGCCCCGGTGGTGTGAGGCGGTTTGATTGACAGGCCCCGGCTGAAAGGGGAAATGGCGGTTGGTGCTCTCCCACGTAGCCCTGCTCTGTGATGATGCACATTCTCATTCTGCGACATCACTGCCAAGCTGCAGCTCTGGCACCACACACTGTCAGGCAGGGAGCGAGGGAGGGAGAGGGGGAGAGGGAAGGGGGGGGGAGAGTGAGAGAGAGGGGAGAGAGAGGGGGGAGAGGAGAGCAAGAGAGAGAGAGGGGGGAGTGAGTGAGAGAGAGTGAGAGAGAGGGGAGAGAGGGTGAGGGAGAGAGAGGAGGGAGAGGAGAGGAGAGGAGAAATGAGAACATAACATAACATAATGACGAGAACAGGTCATTCAGCCCAACAATGCTTGCCATTTTCTTACCTAAATTGTACCTAGTGCTCTGATTACCTGTAGGCTGGCTAGTGTCTGTATCACAGAACAATGCAGTTAAACTCAGGGCCCTGGCAACAGAGAGAGGGGGGGAGAGGGGGAGGGAGAGAGGGAAGAAGAGAGGGGGGAGAAAGGGAGGGAAAAGGGAGAAAACCCTGAGAGTGGTGATGCAGAAGAGGGAGGAAGGAAACATATTGCACACAAGCGCACACGAACACACACGTGCACACACGCATACGGACGCACACACGCACACAATACACACACACACACACGCACACGCACACACACACACAATACACACACGCACGCACACACACACACACACGCACACGCACACACACACACAATACACACGCACACGCACACACACACACACACACGCACACGTACACACACGTGCACACACGCATACGGACACACACACGCACACAATACGCACATGCACACACACACACAATACACACACACGCACGCACACACACACACACACACTCACACGCACATACACACACACACACGCACACACACGCACACACACAGAGTAACACCCAAAATGAAAGAACAGAGGGCAGCTCCATGTGCAGACCAGGGGAGAGGGTACTAAGGAGTGACTCGTGAGGGTCTGTCTGCACCTGATCCTGAGCTTCCAGCGTGCGACACTCTTTCCATCCCCCAGGGAAACGTGAGCAGCACAGTCTGTCCTCCGTACCACTGTCACTCTTTAACAGGCAGCATATCATTACACTGCCATTATCACAGCACACATACATGCAAGCACACACGCTCATGCACACACCCTGCTATATGGGAATATGCATAATGTATAATGCACTCATGTATACATACATGCACAGGTGAATGACTTGTCTGAAAAATGTCGATTCTTACTGAGGGCGACTTACAATGCCAGACACATAAATGTACTCACCTGGTCATATGAAGAATAGTGCACGACCTGGCTAACGTCCCCAGACCAGCGAGTCCTGAGAGTAGCGCTGGACTCCTGTGGGACGTGCTTATCCAGGGCAGGAGGGGGGTTAGGGTGGGACGCTGTTACAGGAGAACAATGGAATTCGAGAGGGGGGTTAGGGTGGGGGGGTAGGTAAGGCGGAGCTGGACTGCTTGGCCCCCCATCCTCCCGATCAGTGCCAGGCTCATTATTGGGCTGCCCTGGGGTCAGAGGGGGGGTAGGGTGGGGGGGGTAGGTAAGGCGGAGCTGGACTGCTTGGCCCCCCATCCTCCCGATCAGTGCCAGGCTCATTATTGGGCTGCCCTGGGGTCAGAGGGGGGTTAGGCACATGGGCCTCATTAAGGCCAAGGCCTGTAGGCTGCAGCCGTCGGGGAACGGCAGCCAGAGGGGAGGGGTGGGGGGATGGGGGGGGTGATGACTGTGGCAGGGGAGGCAGCAAACACATGGTTGTGGGGGGGGTCCCTGTGATTTCAGTTTTCACCCAGGTGTGTGTGACCACAGAGCTGCTTTAAAACTTCAACTTGAACAAGACTTTCAGTCCACTTAACCCCCACCCTCCCCCCCCCCCCCACCCTCCCACCCTATCCATGCTCCTGAATGCACAACTGTCTGTAAAACCAAACTGCCTGTGCACCTGCAATCTGAAAAACAGGTGGGCCTGCCAGGGGGGAGGGGTCAGGAAGGAGTATTGCACATAACCTGCAGAGAGAAAATACAACTGTCAGTTTTTCTTTCTTTTCTTTTAAGTCAAACTCCAGTCTTGGTGAGCTACACTATCTTAATTTACACTTGACTTTGCATTTTGGCTAGAAAGTCAACAACACACGTTTTTTTAATTGCTTAATTTTTTATTGTGACTGAACTGAACTGGAAAAAATGTGTAAACGTGTTCTACTGTATATTAGCATGTTAGTAATGAGTTTAAAAACAAGAGAAATGGTATGGGAATGCTATGGGAATGTTATGGGAATGCTATGGGCATAACATGTCATTCCATAGGATTCAGACCATAGCACACCCAGCCTGCACTCAGCGCTCTCTGTGCAGGCTGGGTGTGAGCTCAGCGCTCTCTGTGCAGGCTGGATGTGTGCTCAGTGCTCAGCGCTCTCTGTGCAGGCTGGGTGTGTGCTCAGCTCTCTCTGTGCAGGCTGGGTGTGCGCTCAGTGCTCAGTGCTCTCTGTGCAGGCTGGGTGTGCGCTCAGTGCTCAGCGCTCTCTGTGCAGGCTGGGTGTGAGCTCAGTGCTCAGCGCTCTCTGTGCAGGCTGGGTGTGCGCTCAGTGCTCAGCTCTCTCTGTGCAGGCTGGGTTTGCGCTCAGTGCTCTCTGTGCAGGCTGGGTGTGAGCTCAGCGCTCTCTGTGCAGGCTGGGTGTGCGGTCAGTGCTCAGTGCTCAGCGCTCTCTGTGCAGGCTGGGTGTGCGCTCAGTGCTCAGCGCTCTCTGTGCAGGCTGGGTGTGAGCTCAGCGCTCTCTGTGCAGGCTGGGTGTGTGCTCAGCTCTCTCTGTGCAGGCTGGGTGTGCGCTCAGTGCTCAGCGCTCTCTGTGCAGGCTGGGTGTGCGCTCAGTGCTCAGCGCTCCTCTCCGTGCAGGCTGGGTGTGCGCTCAGTGCTCAGCGCTCTCTGTGCAGGCTGGGTGTGCGCTCAGTGCTCAGCGCTCCTCTCCGTGCAGGCTGGGTGTGCGCTCAGTGCTCAGCGCTCTCTGTGCAGGCTGGGTGTGCGCTCAGTGCTCAGCGCTCTCTGTGCAGGCTGGGTGTGAGCTCAGCGCTCTCTCTGCAGGCTGGGTGTGCGCTCAGTGCTCAGCGCTCTCTGTGCAGGCTGGGTGTGTGCTCAGCGCTCTCTGTGCAGGCTGGGTGTGCGCTCAGTGCTCAGCGCTCTCTGTGCAGGCTGGGTGTGTGCTCAGCGCTCTCTGTGCAGGCTGGGTGTGCGCTCAGTGCTCAGCGCTCTCTGTGCAGGCTGGGTGTGCGCTCAGCGCTCACTGTGCAGGCTGGGTGTGAGCTCAGCGCTCTCTGTGCAGGCTGGGTGTGCGCTCAGTGCTCAGTGCTCTCTGTGCAGGCTGGGTGTGCGCTCAGTGCTCAGCGCTCTCTGTGCAGGCTGGGTGTGAGCTCAGCGCTCTCTGTGCAGGCTGGGTGTGCGCTCAGTGCTCAGCGCTCTCAGTGCAGGCTGGGTGTGCGCTCAGCGCTCTCTGTGCAGGCTGGGTGTGAGCTCAGCGCTCTCTGTGCAGGCTGGGTGTGCGCTCAGTGCTCAGCGCTCTCTGTGCAGGCTGGGTGTGTGCTCAGCGCTCTTTGTGCAGGCTGGGTATGCGCTCATTGCTCAGCGCTCTCTGTGCAGGCTGGGTGTGCGCTCAGCTTTCTCTGTGCAGGCTGGGTGTGCGCTCAGCTTTCTCTGTGCAGGCTGGGTGTGCGCTCAGTGCTCAGCGCTCTCTGTGCAGGCTGGGTGTGGCTCAGTGCTCTCTGTGCAGGCTGGGTGTGCGCTCAGTGCTCAGCGCTCTCTGTGCAGGCTGGGTGCGCGCTCAGTGCTCAGCGCTCTCTGTACAGGCTGGGTGTGCGCTCAGTGCTCAGCGCTCTCTGTGCAGGCTGGGTGTGCGCTCAGCGCTCTCTGTGCAGGCTGGGTGTGCGCTCAGTGCTCTCTGTGCAGGCTGGGTGTGAGCTCAGCGCTCTCTGTGCAGGCTGGGTGTGCGCTCAGTGCTCAGCGCTCTCTGTGCAGGCTGGGTGTGAGCTCAGCGCTCTCTGTGCAGGCTGGGTGTGCGCTCAGTGCTCAGCGCTCTCTGTGCAGGCTGGGTGTGAGCTCAGCGCTCTCTGTGCAGGCTGGGTGTGAGCTCAGCGCTCTCTGTGCAGGCTGGGTGTGTGCTCAGTGCTCAGCACTCTCTGTGCAGGCTGGGTGTGAGCTCAGCGCTCTCTGTGCAGGCTGGGTGTGCGCGCAGTGCTCAGCGCTCTCTGTGCAGGCTGGGTGTGTGCTCAGTGCTCAGCGCTCTCTGTGCAGGCTGGGTGTGCGCTCAGTGCTCAGCCTTCTCTGTGCAGGCTGGGTGTGCGCTCAGTGCTCAGTGCTCCTCTCTGTGCAGGCTGGGTGTGCGCGCAGTGCTCAGCGCTCCTCTCTGTGCAGGCTGGGTGTGAGCTCAGCGCTCTCTGTGCAGGCTGGGTGTGCGCTCAGTGCTCAGCGCTCCTCTCTGTGCAGGCTGGGTGTGCGCGCAGTGCTCAGCGCTCCTCTCTGTGCAGGCTGGGTGTGCACTCAGCGCTCTTCGTGCAGGCTGGGTGTGCGCTCAGCAAATAGGCTGTTGCTCAGGCAACTTTAGCCCGGCTTTGTGCACGTCCTTGGTCCCAATTCTAACACTGCCAACATTCTCTCCCATAATATTGTGTCTGTGTATGTGTGTGAGAGAGAGCATGTCAGTGTGCATGTGTGCGCATGTGTGAGTTTGCACGTGTGTGTGTGTGTGTATGCGTGTGCGTGTTTGTGTGTGTGTGTGCAGAAGTGCAACATCAAACCACTAGCATTAGAGTCCCTGGCTGCTGATTGCCACACCTGGAGCTCCACCTGCCACCAGGGAATCACTCACCTTCAGGAGCAGGCTACAGAGAGGAGAACACAGCGGCGTGCACAGAGGCCCCAACGTGCTGCAGGGCCCCCCCTTTCCTGTGCCGTATACCCCTGCCCCTCATGTGGCAAGACCTGTGGATCACGCATTGGCCTGCACAGCCACATGGCTATGCACAAGCGAAATACACCTCAATAAACCCCCAACAAATGAATTTGGAGCGACATCATCATCAACATTGATGGACTTCCATTAAAAGTAAGCAAGTATGCGTGTGTGTGTTTGTGTGTGTGTGTGTGTACGTGCGCATGTGTGTTTGTGTGCGTGTGTGTGTGTGTGTATGCATGTGTGCGTGTGTTTGTGTGTGTGTGTGTGTGTGTCTGTGTGTTTTATATTACATTACAAATGCTTTTATCCAAAGCGACAAACAATAAGTGCATAATGAAGGTTGCTGGAATAACTACAAAACACAGGTCCGATAAGGTACAATACACATTATGTAACAGTTATTCATAGCCATGAACATTGTGTGATAGTTATTTAGTCCAGATAAAGTCTGAAGAGATGAGTCTTCACATGCACGCACACATGCACATGCATGCCGGCCCTTGCCTACACTGCAGCCAACAGGACGGCCCCTGTCTACTTACAGGACATGATTCGATTCTATACGCCTGCTCGACCACTCCGCTCTGCAGCAGCAGGGCGCCTTGCACCCCCATCCATCTGAGTAAAGGGATCACAAAGTGATCCCAGTGCTGAAACAAACTCCCTGTCCCTCTTTGAACCTTTTCTTCACTACCCATCTTCCGCAGTGGTCTGAAAACACATCTCTTCAGACTATACCTGGACTAAATGCCACCACTCTGTGAATCATTTCACTTTAAATCCCCCCTTTCAGGCCACTCATGTTACATGTGCCTCATTCCAGCACTTTTTGTAATTTGTATTTTTGTCCTAATATTGTAGCTTGTTCTTCCCCCTAGTTTGACTTGGTATAAGTTAAGTCAGAATAATGTTCACTGCCTGAACTGAACAGTGTTCTTAGCTATAAATAGCTGCTCAAAATGAGTACTGTACCTGGGTTTTGTAGTTGTTCCAATGACCATGATATGTACTTTTGTTCGTCTGCTAAATAAATGTAATGTAATGTAATGCATGCACTGACACACACACACACTCACACACACGCACACGCACACGCACAAACACACACACACACAAGCACATGCACGCGCACACACACACACACACTCAAACACACGCACACGCATGCGCACACTCACACACACACGCACACAAACACACACTCAAACACACACACAAGCACATGCATGCACACACACACACATACTCACACACACACACAAGCACATGCACGCACACACACACGCATACACACACACACACGCACACATGCACACACACACACACACATGCAGTGTAGTAACATTCTGAAGCACTGGGCCAGAGAACACATGCAGCATATTCTGCTAACAGCTCTGTGACCGTCTGCCAGTTACACCTCACAGCAGGGGCGGATCTAGGAGTGGGCAGGGGTGGGCAATGCCCAGCCAAATTTCTGCTGTGCCCACCCAATTGGTCAACTTTATTCTGCGCCAATTTTGGACCCGGCTCTGCACTCTCTTGACTGTTTTTTTAAGTGCCTTATCCCCGTTATATTGCTTTTGTAACAGTAAGATTACATTAATTCTAGGGTGAGTTTTTCCCTATATCCTCATGATAAAATCGACTGCAAATCCACATTTTAAAGCTGATACTTAAAAAAACAGTATTTCCTAAACTAATGTTTAGTCAGACATCTCATTCGTTTAATTCGAGCTGGTACTGAAAACACTAGGAAAACAGCTCAACAATGTAGTATAGCCCACTGTGTGAAAAGGTGCCCACCCCAAATTTATAATTGCCCCCCCAATCTGAGCAGTCTAGATCCGGGCCTGCCTCACAGTGTCCCAGTTTCCTGTGATTTATAATCACTAATTGCAGCTTCATTTCCTTCTGCGGTGCATCTTCAGGTAGTTTAAAACTGCTTTACTTTTGACTGTAAAATGATGCTATGGACACAGTTTGGTTGAGACTACTTTCTACAGCATGAAGAAATTCAACGACATTGTTATTGCCTCGGTCAGACAGCACTAGGATAAGTTCAACAGAAACACAAAAGCAAGCCCCACAGTTGTTGTAAAACCATAGTCAGTTGCAGCAATTTGAAACAGGTAGGTGTACCAGCAGGGGAATCTCAGGGTTTTGGGTCCCATGAAAAGACCTCACATTGGGCCCCGCCACCCCAGAAAATTCTGTCATATATTTTTAGAGGCGCCCTTGGAATGGTCCTAACGTCCTCCCCTTACAATGCTCATGTCTACCAGGATTATATATATATATATATATGTGTGTGTGTGTGTGTGTGTGTGTGTGTGTGTGTGTCCATTTCACTTTTATTTAAATAAAAATAATAATGTAAATAAAAGCATCAATTTTTTATTTTATTTTATCTGTGAGTAAAAGAGAACTGTTTAGTTGCCACAAGAGTCTACCATATTTTTTTTAATCTAAAGCTTTATTGTTAAATAATTAAACAAAACAACAACACAGTAACTAGTTACTGATAAAATAACGCGACTACTTAATCCATAATCACTGCCACTTGTCTTTACGTCTATGGAGCAAGACTTGCAAAAAGATCAAAAGCTTCCTCCGGCCCGCCGGCATTAATAAATGATCCGCGTCTCTCGCATGTGCTTGTGATCCGGGTATTTACTGACAAGCCGCGGCTCTCTTTGTGTTGGACATTTGCACAACACAGAACTTTCTCTGTTCAATGAGCTCATCGACCCTGCGCTCTCCACAGGTGATTGGTGCCACTCGCCGTCCAATCACAAAGCGTCTGTTTGCCATCGCAAAGTTGTTAACCCCATACCGGAGTCTTCTTCTGGCTTGGTCAGCTTTTAATCTTCTTGAAATAACGCTCTTATTTTCTCTGAGCTCCATTAGCTACCGTTCACAGCTATGGAGAGGGGCTCCGATCACCAGCGGGAGGGTATCGGCATAACTCTACATTTAAAGGAAACCCCAGGAAAAGGTTTCACAATAATTTTGCTGCATGGCGTTTGTTGTTTGCTAAACACCAACTCGCTAGCAATGCCGCCTGTCTTTTGGATAGCCTAATCATATTGAGCTGAATAGCCGACGTACACCCTGGCGGCTTTACTGGTAAGTTCATTTTTTAAATCGTTAATACGAAATATAATTTTACTGTAATGGTGCGATCCATTATAATTGAACAATTTCAGTCAACCAGTAAGTGGATTTATCTTGGCTGAGAACGTTGCGAGCTCGTTAGCAAGCTAGCCAGCTAATTCCGCCCATGGTGTCGCGTCAATCCTTGATTTTCTGGCAAATTTTAGAGCAAAGTAATTTATCTTCGTCTCGATATTTGAAACAAGTTGAAACTTGATGCATCTGAATTATTTGGCTTTTCGGCCATTTTTACCAACGTTTAAATTTCAACATAAATGAAAACTTCAATCCATCTTGTTGGACTTTTTTCCATATGAAAACGATAGCTAGTAAGCTATTTGCCAGCAACGCAATATGCGTAGCTATGTTGCACTGTTTGAAATAGTATATTGTCATGCTGTCGGCTTTATGTTTGCCTGGAAATATTAGTTTGATATACAAAAATGTTTATATAGTACTTGTATCAAATCAAATTAGCTTGAACGAAGCTATTGGGATCTAGTTGCGTTTAATTTCTGTATGAATTACAAGTATGGGGGACTGCCCCTGCCCGTATTGAGGTTGACATATTTAGCTTTGCTTATTAAGTTATGGCTTTAACTGTGTGGTAGATCTGTATCATACACAGAATTCGGCGGTCGTTTATTTCATTTTCTTAAGTGCCCATCAAAAATCGCCGGTGATTATTCTATTTTCCTCGCGATTATGGCTGAAACGCTTTCAGTTGTTTCGTTGTTTTTTTTTTTTTTTTAGCTCCCTGCGCACGGTGGGAGATGTTTTTTGTTTGCGCTGATCTGCGATGGTGGTGGCGCTGTGGTCCTGAAGTCCACATTTAATTCGTTTAAAAAAATTAATTCCAAAAGGGTCAAACAATATGATTTATACACAAATGCGCCTTTGTTATCCCACTGAGTCGATATTTTACTGTAACCGAGATTTCTTTGTGTACATTTCCTCATAATTACGGGGATGCCCCGGAGCTTGCTTTGACGCCAGAGATCTAATTGTAGCCTAGCTGATACAGTATTGGAAACAGGCGGGGCTTGCTACAGTGCGAGTCGAGCGGTTTCCCTTTTCTTGAAAATCATATGTCGAGTGAAATTTGCTCTCGATGTTGCCATCGAGCATTGTAATTGACCAACAATTTACTCCGCGTAGTACAGTTAAAATGTAAAATGTAAACTATCCTTGATTCTGCATCGGCGATATAGGCTAGAGGCTATGTAATTTAACGTAATAGCCTACCGTAAATGCCAGTTTTATTGTAATGATTGACCTATAATAACCCCCCCCCCCTCAAAAACAACGAATGTAAGTATGTCTTTATCCATAGATGTTCCCCACGTGTATAATCCCCCCCCCCCTTTCATTAACTGCAACTCTCCTGCATGCCTTAAATGTGACCCAGTTTCATTTGATGATAACCCAGAACAGCTTAAACTTATGGTCGTTGGTCAATGCCTGACTATTATTTTTTTCCAGAGAACAAAAACGACACTAATTGCCATTTGTCTTGTTTTTGAAGGCTGATGATGTAGTGTGCTAGGGGTGGGAGGGGCAAGAGGGATGTATTTTTTACCCGCTAATCATCGCAATTACCTGCAGTGTATATACAGATTTTTAAGTGGGTACTTGGAATGATTTTAACTTGTCTTTTTAAAGAAGCCATAACCAGATGGACACATTTGGTAACGCTGACATTCCTGAGGCTGTGGTCAGTTCACCATTGTTCTCACTTAAGATTGTCTCTTTTGCTCTTTCTCTTTCCCTGTCTTGTTCTTCCTTTCTGTGTATCTGCTGCTTTCTCTCTTTCTGTCTGGTTTATATTTGGAGGGTCTCCATGTACTTGAGCCAAAGGCCAGGGGGGAGGGGGCTGGAAGGGTTTGAGGGGGAGGGGGGTGTAGGGCATTATTTTTGTAGCCCTCTGAAAGCTACCATGAAATGACTTCTGTCAGAAAAGAAAACTAGCAGCCAGTGTAGCAGCACTGGGATAAGGAAGCAGCAGACAGGACAGGCCCAAATTCAGAGTTGGTCTTTACATTTACATTACAGGCATTTAGCAGACGCTCTTATCCAGAGCGACGTACAACAAGTGCATTAGTTCCAGGTGCAGAGGTGCAAAAGAAACGTACTAGAGCAAAGTAAAGATCGTAGTGCCAGAAGTGACCACATAGATCAGGACTCCAACCCTGTAGAGTAACCTGTTCAGCAAACAATCCTGGTCTTTGAGAGTGAAGTGATCCCAGTCCCTTTGTGCTGTAATACAGCTCTAGTGTGTCTGCTCTTGGGCTGAGTTTTGCCCCTGCCCTCACCCTGTGGTAAAAATTAAAGGCGATTTCTGGGCTTTTGTTGCGTGGATTCATGAGCTTGGGATGAAAAGGTCACTGAAGGGAAAAGTAAAATAAATGAGTAAAATCTTTCCCCTCGGCCTCCCCTGCGTGTCCAGCAATGCAGCTTCGGTTCTTTGTGTGGAAAGCCCCTCAATTTCACGGCTTTGCATTCGTTTGAATAGGACAGACTCTGGCACTCTGACTGAAGTAATGCAGGTTTTTAGACCAGGGGCATCCCTTCATAAGGGAGAGAGTCTGCAGGGGAGGCAGTGCAGGTGGGCTTTTGTTCCAACCCACCAATGAAGTGCCTGATTCAGCTACTCCCAGTTGTCAGTTAAGGCCTTGATTAATTGATTCGGGTGTTTTAGTGCAGGGCAAGCACTTCTTGGGGACCCTGATGGCCAAGTCCCAGTTGTGATGATGTGACAGTGGCTTTTTGATGATGTCACGGTAGTTTGTGATGATGTCACAGTGGTTTCTGGTAACATGGCCCCATGTTCGTAGCCTACCATGTTTTGTGATCTGTTCAGTGCTTGGAAGGCTAGACCCCAAATTCCATTGGAAGAATGATTCCAGTGAAATGATTCTGAAAATATTTGTGTATAAATATGGTATATTTATAGAGTACGTGCACTGAGAAAGCAGCAGTACTCTCAGAATGAAATCCTGAACCTACCAGAGCTGTTCATGGGTGGCAGCCACTGTGTGATGCAGGTTGACTGGCCTCTACCTGAGCTGTGTGTGCAATGGTGATCCCATTGCACACACCGGTCTCTGTTTCATGATTTAAAAAAAACCTTTTTCTTTTTCTCCCTCCAGCTTGAAGCACTCACTTGTGTTTTGTAGATCCAATGATGGCATTGGATATAGGCTAGCCAGCTCAGGTGAACACACACAATCCGAAAAGGGCTGGTGTGGGTGTAGGTTTTGCTTTAGCCCAGCACTACAACCCTCGATTAAACTAATAACATAATCATGCTCTTCAGTCAAGACTTTTATAGGTAGAATCAGGTGTCATAGTGCTTCCAGTCTTCCAGAGGGGGCACTCTTGCATAATGAGGTGGGTTAAAGCCCCATATCTGGGGCATATTGCAGTAAATTATTCCCTGCCTCTCAGGGTTGCTGGCCATGGTCAGCTATGGCACTCTGACTGTAAAGTAAAAATCTTAAGCGGATCGGTGAAACCGGATAGGACAGTCGCACATTAAATCTTTGCCCCTGGCTCCACCCCACTGTCTTTCTGAAAAATGAGAGGTGGGCAACTCTGTCTCTGAAGGTGTGGTATCTGTTTCAGAATTTAATGAGATAAAATATTTAAAGTAGCCGTGTGAGGGTCTGATGTTCTGGCCACATTTATTGATAACCTTGTGAATAACAACGGAAGACTTTTATAGAATAAATTTGTTTTTCCCCTGGGCAACTGTGTGCATAATAAAACAGTTTAATCTACAACCAGTAAATGGTTTCAATAATCTTTTAGTGAACCAGTGTTGATGTATGCAGGAAATTGGCTGCTTGAGCCTGGGTAGCCACTAGAACCAGACGTTGACATGAAATCCAGACACGCTAGTCCTTCCAGGATCAGTGGACCCACCTCTGCGCTACATTGGTGTTCTGGAGAGGCACAGTGACATCCCCGCATTCCTCTGGTTAAAGGTGAAAGATGAGGGAGCGAGGTTAAAGACCCCCTTCACTCAAAAGCATGTTTTTATTTTTTAAAAGGTTAACTCCTCTTGGAAGCATTACATTCACTATCAATATTGGACCTGTCACCAGAGCACCTTTTTCATATTGTTTCACTGTAGGCAGAGTTTCTCTGTACTCTGTTCTCTGAAATCTTAGTTGGAAATGAAAATGGACAAGCAAAATTTGTGACATCACAAATATGTTGAACCTATCATGGTCTACTATGCAAAGATATGCAAATTACAGGAGATCAGTCTGATAAACTGAAACACTACTGCACAGAAACCTGATTAGTTACACTGTTGTGGCTGTTTGTCTGTTGAACATGGCAGACAGTGCAGTTTTAGGATGTAATCTGAGGTCGGAACTTTGTTCCACTCTTTACGCAAGGATCTTGTTCTAGAACAAAAATGAGTGTAATTTATTATAAAAATGGTGTGGATATACCTGACAGCATTGAGGGAATCCGTGTTGGTAGCACACATTTTAAAGGCAACTGCTTCCAGAACCTCATACAGAAGTCGATGGGTTTCGTGAAGAAATTGGTTTTGAAAGCAGATGCTGTCGTACTTTATATCTCGCGACTACAGCAGCAAGCGGGAGTCATCATGAAAATATTTATCTGTTTTACTGAATGACATCTGAAAAGACAACTTTTGCTATCTACGCTTTACCTTGGTATCTCTTGTAGCTCATGCTAAATCAGTTGTTGTTACTTGCTGGTTGTCTAAATCGGTCAGTGTATATTCACATAGTACAGAGATCTATAATGATGTATGAACTTGGCAAATGTAATTTAGGCTTGCATTATTATAAATTAGTGAGGTATATAACTAACTTTAGTTACTCTTGGCTAGTAAGCCGCTAGCCTGTTGGCTACAAGAAGTAGGGGAGAACCAGGACGAAAGAAACACTTTTCACTTTTATCCCGTTTACTCGAAAGTTAATAGAGATTGAGATGTCATTATTCATGACAAACAACTTGTATGCGTCCTTCACTGATAGCAACTGGAATTTTGTTTCTAGCATAAACGAGTCGGATATATATCAGCCGCGAACAGGATGAGTGCAATGTTTCTTTCGTCCCTGCTGCGGGGGAGGGAAGAAACACTGACGAGAGGTGTGCATTAGCGGTCTTATCTCCATGTTGTTGTTTTTTATTGCTCATTCCTTTCAGCAAGTGTACTGTTACCCACAATGTCATGTTAGTGTCGAGTCAATAAACAATGTTACAAGTATAGAATCCATGAAATTCAACCATGCATCAAGCGCATAATGATGCATAAGCAATACAATTTTGCCTTGCAACGTTAATCGGTCTGAAATGGATGACTTCATAGCAACTAACCTTAATCAATAGCTACTAGACACCATTTATTGGTGCTTAACTGTAATAGAAGTCGTTAATATCTGGTAATATGACTAATTTAATTTAAATAATAATTTAAAATCACCCAATCAAGTGCGCATCACCCAATCAGGTGCACAAGAGGGGAGACAGGCAAAGTGTGTTCAAACGGTAATTTTATTTTACAGAGCAACTGGCTTTTCCCCCCAACGATTAAAGTGCAAACAGCAGGACAGAACAACAAATTAGGCTATCTAAAATGAAGTTTGACCACGGAACAACTGGCTCTTTTCCCTAACGATGGGGGAATTTTAAAAAAAGAAAACGGTCAATAGGTTACAACATTGACGTTGAATTTATTATTATTTTTTGTTATGTGTCCCCCTCCAGCGGTTGTGGCCCTAAATGACCGCATAGTGTTTATGCCAGCAGCTGGCCCTGATTGTAAGCTGCGGTGGGGCAAAAGAAACACTGAGGGGGTCGAAAGAAACAAAGTGTTTCTTGCGTCCCACCCCTCCCTCACTTGCTTTCAACTTGACTAGCAGCCAACACTTGCTAGCATGAAACTGTCATTTAGTCCACAGTTGTGTTAAGTAAATTATGCATGTTTGGAAAATTCAAGACATAAACACACTTGTACAACCGGAAAACACTTCCGGTTTCGATATTTTACTTACAGCGGTCAAAAATAACTTTCTTTTATAACTCAACAAAAAAGTGACAGACGTGACTGTTTTTTTCTGGAGCAAATGGGTTACACAGTTTTCACATACTGATGTAGTTAAGTCATTCGGGCTCCTGTAGTTTTCGTGGAAATCGATGTGTTTCTTTCGTCCTGGTTCTCCCCTACAGTTCCTACCTCCACACCTACGCTCACCTTATCGTTTTAAAACAATCTTCAGTTGGATTTGTGTCTAACTAGAATTCTGGGGCTAGGGTAGTGCCTTAACAGGATGGATAAAAAGATCTTGGTGACATCAGAGCAGCAACAAACTGTTTCTGTTTGCATGTGTGTATGTGTGCATGTGCATGCACGTTCATGCACAAAATGGGGATTAAAAATTAATATTCAAACATTCAAATGCTTGTTTGAAATGTGAAACTCTTAAACTTGTATAATACAACTTAATTACTGTATTTTATTTGAAAATATAAAGTCAGAATTGTGCAGCACAGTACTGAAATGTATAGACATCTCACCTCTGACTGTTCGGAGGTGAAGGTAATTCCAGTGGGGGTTTGCAATATGACTGTCAAAGATATGCTTACCTTTCATGTGCTAACAGTCCTGCCTTGTAAAAAGCTGCCATTACGTCTCCTTCGCCAGGTCAAAAAATGTTTTATCCAATTTATCCAGGTTTTATTTCCAGTCAGCTAATCAGGGTTGATTATGGTGTGACTGTTGGCATGGATTAGAAATCAATCGGCAGTTAAGTTTAATTTGTTGAGGAGATGGGTGTGTTAGCGTGTAAGCTCCTATATAGATGCAGTCACTGGTGTTTCCTAACTTTCTGGTTACTGTGTGTACGGCTGTTAAATTGTACACATAGATTGTCTTTTGGGCAATATTAGGCTTTGATGTTCAGCTCTGCTCAGAAAAGTTTTGCACTCCTTGCACTCAGCCAGAGCAAATAAGCTAAACAAACTAGCCTTGGTTAAACTGCCACCAGGAATGTCTTTGCAATCCTGAGTAGTCTCTCATATCTTGAGGCAATGTAAATGGAAAGGTCTCTGCTTCCCGTTTGTGTGGGTTCATAAGAACTCCATTTAGCCCTTTTTATCTCTTCCACTTCAGCCTTTGCTGCGTGGAGTTCTCTCACGGGGGACCACAGTGGAATTCCTGGGCGTGTATTTGGACTGACATGGGAACCATACGAGGCTCCGTCGTCTTCAGGAGGAAGAGGTAAACTGCTTGTTCCTGTGCACCCTATGCTGCTGGACACCTGCTTCCTGTATGGCTGTAGACTGATCTGTGTCCTGTTTTGCTTCTTTGAGCCTATGCTGATTATTCTGTGTACTAGTCAGAATTGTTTGTCTGACCTGTCTGATGGTTTTCAGGGTGTTTTCAGCCCTAGAGGTTCATTTAAGTTCATTAAATTGAATGACTAAATGATCCTCACACCTTGTTCCCAAGGTGTTAACTGGCAGCTGATTGAAAGGAAACCACAAAAACCCACAGGCACTGGGGCCCCCGGGGAATTTAGTTTGACAACCCTGTTCTAAATTTTGGATTTGGCCATGGTGGATCATGGTGGATCATGGCCAGATCCATGGTGGATCACTATCAGGGGGTTGGTTTCAGGTTACATTTTTGCATCAAATGGAAGGTCTGATTTTGGATGTTGAAGTGCGTGTGTGTGTTCATCACCAATCCTTATGTGTGTACATCAAATAAAAAAATCTGAGGCTTGTAGCCATTAACAGTTTCTTCGGTTATAAAAACACTAGATGTACTAGGCATTTTGAATGTTTATCCACCAGTAATCCTGCACTTGTTCTGAACCAGTACTGGGCATCTGCTGTACATTTTGAATGACCTCATTTGGGAGAAAATTGATTTGGTTTGTTATGGGAAAAAAACATTTCATGAACAGAATTAGAACTTATAATGTGTGTGTCTGAACTGGTGGTGGTGGCCACACTGTCTTAGATGTCTTTTTCTTCTTTATGATCTTTGCTGTCCAGCAAGGAAGCAAATCATGTCAAATTCTTGTGTGAAAAACCGAAAGTGTCATCCTTGAGTTTTCCCTCTGGATTGTGTATACGTGTGCGTTTCTGTAGAATATTTTACCTGTTTGCCTTGTCAGGTCTGCTTGTACACCTTTAATAATACAGGTGAAAAGTTTTGACACACATGAGCCATTCTGTATTAAATAAAAATAATAGTAAATATTGCATGTCATTGTCTGTGCATATAGCTGTATTGCTATGTAATAAGTTGTGTAAGTCGCTCTGGATAAGAGTGTCTGCTAAATGTCTGTAATAATGGAATTCCTGTATTTTAAAAATGTTTATGGTTTTGCTGGGGATATGTATGATATTCTGTGATCTGAATAGTGTGTATTTTGACTATTCCTGGAGATGTTAGCAGAGTCTAAATATGTGTAGGCCTGCAGGTAGGACAGCCCTAGAATTTACTGTTATCTACTGCAGTATTTACATTACATTACATTACAGGCATTTAGCAGACGCTCTTATCCAGAGCGACGTACAACAAGTGCATTAGTTCAAGATGCAGAGGTGCAAAAGAAACACACTAGAGGGAAGTAAAGATCGTAGTGCCAGAAGTGACCACATAGATCAGGACTCCAACCCTGTAGAGTAGCCTGTTCAGCAAACAAACAATCCTACCAAGTACAAACTAGCACTGAAATCACATTTCCTAATCAGAATCAGACAAACAATCCTGCCAAATAAAAACTAACGTGCTCGTATTTAGAAATTATTGACGGCACTAAATACTAGTATGTAGTATTTCGGATTCCATACTTTAATAGTATGTTCTCTGTGCTCCATGCGCTACAGCTTGTCCTCTTAACTGAATGAATATCGAAGGGTTCTTTAAATATTTGAGTCGCACTGTTAGTAAAAAAATTTGGTAAGGCTGCTTTTTAGGCACACGAATCCCGCGCAGCTATAAATTATACCAGAAGAGGGCATCATTTTCAAAGTTTGGGCAACTAAAATTATGTCCAAGAACAGGTTGTATCAGATGCTGTCCGGCACTAATTGTAAATTAGATTTTAGTTCTTAAATTTCCAAATATGATGCCACCTGTGGAAATATTTTTTTTATATTGTTAAATTTACGCTCGAATTATGGAGCCAACTGGCTAACAGCAATAGTCGTAGTTGTATTACATCCACAGCTTTACAGTCTGCTTCCTAGTGAATTAATACTGTAGCAAGATGATGTAGGCTATTTATGTTGTAACGTAGTAAGTGAAACTTTCAAGGGCTAACCATGTTATTGTAGCCTACTGACTGCTGCCCTGTTTAAACAACCCTTTAAGTTGGCCAAATTCATATCAACGCGCATTTTAATGGACAGTCACTTCAGTTGTATATGTTAAATGCGTGTTTCCCCTTTAAATTCTTAATCGCTGAGAAACATGCAAAGATCTCCATTTGAAGCGGTATAATATAGCAGCCGGAACATCGGCGCTCCCTATGTCGGGAGAACCTGGCTGTTTATGATTTTGAGTGTAGTGAGCGAGCCTGGTTTTGTTCGCGGGAGGCGCGCACTGTTCTTCAGCCTTTTCCTCAGAGGGAGGGTTTCCTCTGTAAGTGTACGGAGCGCTTCCCCTCCCCCCAGCGCCGCGAACGCGCACGCGCGCGGGACCGCGTGGGAATGGCTGTTGTGTTATCGGGGGTTGGGCCGCTAGGAGCAAACGGAGAGTTAGAGAGTTTCTAATGTCCGCCATGTTGGCCATGGCGTATTGAACCGGGGAGAGTAAGCAGAGTGACTGAAAAAAGAGACCGAAAGAGAGCGACCAAGATCCGGGCCTGCCCGGCTCCGTTCACCTTCGCCATTTATACATATTTTTACCAATCGATCAATATACGCCTGGATAACGCCACAGACCCATCCATGAGAACTAAAACCGGAAAAGTTGTTAATTTTAGGGGATCGGATAGATTTATGCTGCATCTCGAATTATAAAAATGAGTAAATTGTCGTTTCGGGCACGGGCGCTGGACGCTTCCAAGCCACTACCCGTCTTCCGCTGTGAGGACTTACCCGACCTGCACGAATATGCCTCTATTAACCGGGCAGTACCGCAGATGCCGACTGGAATGGAGAAAGAGGAGGAATCGGTACGTTATACAGTTCAAAAGCCTGCATTTATTGATATCGTCACATTTTCACAATATATGAGGGGCGCCCCTCTAGTCTGCGCAAGTTTGCACAAAATGGCCGCCATTTCTTCTTGTTTCTGAAAGGCTGATAATTTGCTGTTTTGTCGCCGTGTTACGTCGAAGTAAATGTTGTTTACTTAAATATAAGCGTGTATTGGTGCCATTTCGTGTGCTTCGGACTGGTTCTAGCCATTAGCTTAGCGAATAAATGGTTTTCAAAGTACAAAGGAGTCACGTGACCATGGTCCAATCCGCCATTTTGTTGCCTTTCTTTTTGCTTTGGGATGGGCCTTGTGTTGGTGCAGGTGCCAAGAACGTAGGCCAGGGGGCGCTAGTGAGTAGAATGTCCTAGCGCATCTGCGTTGAAAGCTGCCATGAGCAAAGGATGACAGCTAGCAGTTGGCTAACTGTAGTTTTTTCGTCTAGCACACGTGTCTGTAGTAATTACCGAATTAATCACAAACTATAGCTTTATCTCCACAGTTAAATGTGGATTTTTAGTTTAGTTTTTTTTAGAACAGAAAATGTTCTACTTTTGTTAGTTAGCCGTTGTCATTCAAATGGGTCCCTGTGTGAAATAAGCTGGAGTGGAAAGCTCAGTGTTGACGGAATGACTGCAAACTTGGCTGTCTAATAGCTAACGTTTGCTAGTTGCACGTATCCTACTGGTGGGTAACTCACTCCTGTGAGGTTAGCTGGCTAGCTAACTGAAAGTTAGACTATCCGATAGCTAATAACTAGCTTGCCAGTTGGCTACCTAACTAATAAGCCATAGCGGACAGTGTAGTTACTTTGCTAGATACGCTGGTGTACGCGTGTTTGGATACTGTTAGCTAGCAACTTACTGTTTAAGTAACGTCATACTGTATTAACGTTAACCACACGGTTTTTTGGACGATTGAGATACTTTGACTTGGAAGATATTACAAAACTTAAGTATTCCTTGTGATCGTGCTGTAATTGTGCTTGTTAACGAATCCGTTAGCAGGTTATTGCCTGCCTCAAAACAGCTTAGATCCATTTATCACCACACGCTAAAGCAAAGCGACATTTTTTTGCGGAAATTTTATTTTCATTTTTTTTATTTTTGCTTTGAATAGATCCGTTAAATATCAGCAGAAATGCACAGGATCTAACGTAATGGTATCCAACACCGTTCTTTTTCATTTGTGATGCGTCTACTTTCAGAAGGATAGCAGTCTTGCTGATTGAGGGGTTTGATACTGAGTGTTTTATCAGATGCACTTTCATATCGGACTGTCGAAAGCATTTACAGTACTTGATGCGTCAGGTTGCATGCATGCGCTCTTGCGAAAACGAACCCGCAGTTCTTTCACTTTCTCCCCGATACTACTGCTTCCTCCTGGGCTAGTTTGCTCATAAAGTGTCGGAAATGTGAAGCATTTATTCTCCTTGCCATTTATCGCCAAATAAAAACTTTCCCAGCATTGTCCAAGTAAATATTCTCATGAATGAATGTGTGTTTCATGCTAGAGGCCTTGGGGTCAAGGAAGATCTATTCTTAGAATAAGTGATGTTTATCAATTTACTGTGTTCAGTTAGCTTAATATCCAGCAGCAATAAAACTGGCCAGTTCCTTAACACTTCCACACTGCTCATGTTTAGATGTCCGTCTTCTGTCCCTGTGTGTTTCTATAGAAAGCAGCATTTTAAGCTAAGCACCTGTCCGCTGGGCTTTGAAATAGGCTGCTCCCCGTTATCAGTGCGTTGGATAGAGTCAGTTCAGCACCTGTTGCTGCAGTCTGCTCTTCTCCTTCCCTCTGTCTGAGGGGCATTGAGCTGCTCAGAGTGGATCCCCTGTCCTTGGAGAGGGTTGTGTTTTGGATGCTGGTACTGAAATGACTAGTTGTTGATGCCTGACAGATCTCAGCCGGTCAGACCAGTTAATTCGGTTCTGCATGTCGTACTCCCACTCTGAAAGGGTGGCTTGCTTTTGCACTTCAGGCAGGCCCACATGAATTAATGTTATGTTTATCATTTTGTGCCAGCAGGTGTGTTTCTGTTATGGGATGCAGAAATTGGGTCGAGTTTCTTTTGAGCATCAGTCAGTCTGATGCCAAACTGACGGTTTGTCTGAGTCAATGGGTTCTGTACTGTTAAAGGGAACTTAGGAGTATGCTAATTAGTGTTGAGGTGCTTGCTTACATGGGTACCCTCAGCAGTGGGACGCAGTGTAGATGTGTGAAGTATTTAAGCTGTGGTGGTAATGTAGGGGATCCTGAACCCCGGTCCTGGAGATGCCCTGTGTATGCTGCTTTTCTTTCCAGCCTTGATTGTAATTCCTAATGTGGAAAGAGGTGTCAACTGTTTTTACTTAGACATGTTAATGTAAAATGACGGATGGTATTCTCTCCTAATATGCTGTCGCACTGTCCAAAGCAGATAGTGAACATTTCATATTAGCTAAGGGACTTTTAATCAGTCAGATCAGCTCTTGGACCACCAGTGTTTTAATTTTCAGTGCTGTGGCAAATGGTCCCATCTGAAAGATGCTGTATTTTGCGTCACTTAATTGGCCTACAGCTGAAATCGCTGAGTGTGTAGGCAAATTACCACTGAAGCAGAACGGTTTGTGCAGTATTAATTGTTTGAAGAAAATTGGCAGCAAGCTAAACCAGCATTGTGTTAAAATCTGTTCCAGGACAAAGGTGTTGAACATAATGTCACGTTTTCAGTGACCTTTATTAGTTAAGAGATTGGTTAGCAGGAAAAGCGGCATTTGCAGTAGTTTTTCAGCGCCTGGGTTGGGATCCGCTGTGCTTTATAATATTTAAATAGTAGTGTGGTCTTCATACTGGTCCTGTACAGTGATAAGGGTGCGTTGCTCCATTTTCATGACTGGGCCCCATGGTTTTATAGAAATTTTGCAATGCTGCTTTCAGTGTAATACCTTTTCATTTTACTTATTACTGTGTAGGAAGCTTTAGTCTTTCATTGCATATGCTAATTGTGATAGGCGAGTTTGGCATACGCTGTGTGAAAACAGGCTGATGTGTACAACACATTATCTCTGTTAGGAAGACAAAGATGATTGATTGATCAGCTCCTTTGAGAGTATTAGGTCTTGTTTTGTTGACATTTGGCAACTGAAATCATATTACCAGTTAATTCTTTAATATGGTCATAATATGTACTAACTATAAAATTCAGTGTAATGCCGACACTCACATTGTTCATTGCTGTGGTTTTAGTTTTGAGCAAACAAGTTGTTTTGCGTGAGCTTGGCTGGAGTTTGTAAACTCACAGGTGTGTACTGTGCTGCAGAAGTGTTTAGAGTTCTGCTTTTCTGTGCACATCTGGGACTGAGCTGGAAATGAGCAACGCTGTGCTCCCATGAGTGGCTTGTGAGCTGTTGGTGAGCGGCTGTCTGCTTGTGTTCTGTGTGACTTGTGATCTCTGTGTTCGCTGTGGAGGAAATTCTTCTCCTTATAGGTTCTGAGGTGTGATCTTGTTGCAGAGTTGGCAATGTAAGAAGAAAGAACTCTGACACTGTAAAGTCTTATTGATTATTTATTTTCACACAAGCTTGCGGGAGGTCCCGTTATCTTCCCAGAGATAAGAGGAAGTCCCGGAACAATGGAAATGCAGAGATCTTTATACAATCAAGCTTCCTTAATATGCATATATAATGAAGCAAAATCAATCATAGCATAGATCACACCACAAGTTACATTTATGACGTGTTAGCTACTTGTCCAATAACCAAGCACTAGTCTAAAATAACTGTTCTTTCCAGTGTCTGTTTCCTGTCTGTGCTGGGCAGCGGTTCATCACCTTAGGGTCATGGCAAGTCCCCCAATTCTAAGAAACTGCATAGAACACCAACTCCAGGAAACTGCACGGACGCCTGCATAGATCAACACCACTGTTGCAACAGTTCATGAACATGATCTCTTGAGTCACACACATTTATAACTATATTCTTGATTAATCAATACAATCTTTAATAAGTAATATGCAGAAATATAAAAATATAAAAGATATAAAAGGATATAAGAAATATAATATTGGCGGCTCTGTGCTGGGCGGGGCGAGCGTTGGCGGCTCTGTGCTCGGCAAGGCGAGCGTTGGCGGCTCTGCTCGGCAGGGCGTGCGTTGGCGGCTTTGTGCTCGGCGGGGCGAGCGTTGGTGGCTGTGCTCGGCGGGGCGAGCGTTGGTGGCTCTGCTCGGCAAGGCGAGCGTTGGCGGCTCTGCTCGGCAAGGCGAGCGTTGGCGGCTCTGCTCGGCAAGGCGAGCGTTGGCGGCTCTGTGCTCGGCAGGGCGAGCGTTGGCGGCTCTGTGCTGGGCGGGGCGAGCGTTGGCGGCTCTGTGCTGGGCGGGGCGAGCGTTGGCGGCTCTGTGCTCGGCAAGGCGAGCGTTGGCGGCTCTGCTCGGCAGGGCGTGCGTTGGCGGCTCTGTGCTCGGCGGGGCGAGCGTTGGTGGCTGTGCTCGGCGGGGCGAGCGTTGGCGGCTCTGCTCGGCAAGGCGAGCGTTGGCGGCTCTGTGCTGGGCGGGGCGAGCGTTGGCGGCTCTGTGCTGGGCGGGGCGAGCGTTGGCGGCTCTGCTCGGCGGGGCGAGCGTTGGCGGCTCTGTGCTGGGCGGGGCGAGCGTTGGCGGCTCTGCTCGGCGGGGCGAGCGTTGGCGGCTCTGTGCTCGGCGGGGCGAGCGTTGGCGGCTCTGTGCTCGGCGGGGCGAGCGTTGGCGGCTCTGTGCTCGGCGGGGCGAGCGTTGGCGGCTCTGTGCTCGGCGGGGCGAGCGTTGGCGGCTCTGTGCTCGGCGGGGCGAGCGTTGGCGGCTCTGCTCGGCGGGGCGAGCGTTGGCGGCTCTGTGCTGGGCGGGGCGAGCGTTGGCGGCTCTGCTCGGCGGGGCGAGCGTTGGCGGCTCTGTGCTCGGCGGGGCGAGCGTTGGCGGCTCTGTGCTCGGCGGGGCGAGCGTTGGCGGCTCTGTGCTCGGCGGGGCGAGCGTTGGCGGCTCTGTGCTCGGCGGGGCGAGCGTTGGCGGCTCTGTGCTCGGCGGGGCGAGCGTTGGCGGCTCTGTGCTCGGCGGGGCGAGCGTTGGCGGCTCTGTGCTCGGCAGGGCGAGCGTTGGCGGCTCTGTGCTCGGCAGGGCGAGCGTTGGTGGCTCTCTGCTCGGCAGGGCGAGCGTTGGCGGCTCTGTGCTCGGCAGGGCGAGCGTTGGCGGCTCTGTGCTCGGCAGGGCGAGCGTTGGCGGCTCTGCTCGGCGGGGTGAGCGTTGGCGGCTCTGTGCTCGGCGGAGCGAGCGTTGGCGGCTCTGTGCTCGGCGGGGCGAGCGTTGGCGGCTTGGCGGGGCTAGCGTTGGCGGGAAGCCCCATTGGGAAGATGATTGTGGGTTAATTGCCCAAACCACCACACATCTTGAAAACCATAGGCTGTGTAACCTGGAGGTTGCAGGTTAATTTCCCAAGTTAGTTAACCTGAAGCTCAGACTGTGTCTGTCAGATTGCTGGGGCACTTTTCTGTGGGTTATTTTGTTGAGCTGCTCAGTCAGCGCTTGGTCTGTCAGATGAAATCTTGTGAGTGTGGACCCTGTCTTACTTGCTGTCAGATTAAACCATCAGGTAGAGGAAACCATGGTTAATTTCAGGGCTCTGCACTAACATATTTTCCAAGGAGCATGTGTGCTTCTAAGTGTGCTACTAAGGAGTACAGTAATGAGTCTGGAATAGATGCTCTTAAAGGAGCAAATGGTGCTGAAACAGGAGCTGTGTCCTCCTGTTGCCTTCTTCCCCAGTAACACATGTCCTGAGTTAGGCAGGACTTTGATTTGTAGGGTCAGCACTGTTTTCCTGTTTTAGATCAGTTTCGATTGGTACACTACCCCCCAGCTAGTACACAGGGAAGAGGGAAGGGGTGTCTGATGCTCCTGTGATGTTTGGGAGCGGTTTTGTTCTGAATGATTTTACGTTTGTGCAGTTTTGGGGCGTTCTCGGTGGTGCACACTCTCTACCCCTTGTTATTTTATAAAATATTTCTGCAGAAATCTTGAGTGTGGTGTCTGAATGAGCAAACCTGTGTCATTCAGAACCTGCATCGGTTTCATGCCCTGGTGCACAGCAAGGGGGGGTGTAATAATGATAATTATAGTAATGATAGTTGTAATGACCTGGAATACCTATAAGATATGGTTAATGAGTTAGCGGTTTGGGGACACAGTGAAGTCTGGTGTTAGCGGTTTGGCGATACAGACTAGTTGCAGGCTAACTCCATTAATGCATTAATGTCATGTGTAGTTAGGTACAGTAGTACTGTGTTCTGTAGTCCGGGAAGGTAAACATTTTGGTGTTGGCATGGTAATTCTAGTAGTGTCTGAAGACATGCACAGAAAGACATGTGTTTCTTTGCATGCTCTAAGCCTTACTGGAGTGCACGTTCAGAGGATTCTCCTGTCTGGATAAACGAGTTGGTTGCATGGTGAAGGATATTTTCAGTGGATCATCCTGTGCTTGTTCACCGGTGCTATTTGTGTGGCTTCTAATTTAACCACTCTGTCCCTTGCAGAATAAGGAGCTGCAGCCGTGTGGCTGTCGTGGCAGAGGTTGGTTGTGCGTTCGCCCGTTGGCTGATCTCTGTTGGGGTGCTGGCAGCGCGCTGTTTAGACGGGTGTTTCCAGGTTGCCTCACACAAAGCCATACGGTTCACGCAGAGTTCACTGCAAGCACACGCCACACTTCAGACCCAAGAATCAGTTTGGACTATTGGTGAGATCAGCTGCTTTAATCATCGCTGAAGTGCTCAGCAGCAGAAGCCTGCACGCCCTGCCTCTCTCTGGCCAGTTCTGTGTGATCAGCGTTGGGCTCCAGTTCTCTGTGTGATCAGCGTTAGGCTCCAGTTCTGTGTGATCAGCGTTGGGCTCCAGTTCTGTGTGATCAGCGTTAGGCTCCAGTTCTGTGTGATCAGCGTTAGGCTCCAGTTCTGTGTGATCAGCGTTAGGCTCCAGTTCTGTGTGATCAGCGTTAGGCTCCAGTTCTGTGTGATCAGCGTTAGGCTCCAGTTCTGTGTGATCAGCGTTAGGCTCCAGTTCTGTGTGATCAGCGTTAGGCTCCAGTTCTGTGTGATCAGCGTTGGGCTCCTGTTCTCTGTGTGATCAGGTAGCAGCGTAAGAGGTATGCAAGTCCAGTGAGATTGTGGCTCCCCTGTCTCCAGGTGCAGCTAGAGCAGGAGCTGCTGTCTGTCATCAGCCGCTAACTGTCCCGCCGTGTCTTTAAAAAATGACACTAATGTGGCACATTAGGCCCCTTGAGCCCAGCGTGTGTTAGAGTTAGGTCGTCTCCAGCCCCCTCTCCCTTACTGTGGGTCGTCTCCAGCCCCTGACTGATTCAGACTTATGTAGCAGTGCATTTGAGATTCACTTTTAAAACATCTGTCTGTTCTGCAGTTGGCTGTGCAGTGTTTCATAGAATACCTACTCCTGGTGTTTTCTCCTGAACATTAACACTCAAGTTCTTTCAGAGGGATCCAGTGAAACTGTTGGCTTGTTTTGGAGACGAACATTTTCAGTGTTTTTCCTGTTAGTCTCTGAAGTGCTCTGTTATGGTGCATTGCAGTGCTGTTCTTTTCCCCTCACTAGGTCTTTGCCTTTATTTTTCATATTGATTTTAAAATCAAGATGGTTTTGCCTGCGCGTGGGGTTGAATGTTGCTTTAATTATGCACGCTTTCAGTAGTAATTCATGGCTGACTGCTTTCACCTATGACTGGGGTTTTGTCGAAAGCCCACAATCTCATGTGTCCAACCCATAAAATTGTTTTTAATCCATAAGACTGAATATTTGCTTTTCCTCAAGGACTCCAGTTGAGGTTATTTATTGTTTTAAATGTTCCTCTTCGCCGGGTGCTGGCGGTATTGTTGATCATCAAAGCCAGCACGTGCATGGGATTAAACTGAGCCCTGCTGATAGGTCTGATGCTCTCTTGGGTCATGTGACTGTATTGGTGTTGGGTGTGAAAGTCAGCCTGCGGGTCATGTGACTGTATTGGTGTTGGGTGTGAAAATCAGCCTGCAGGTCATGTGACTGTATTCGTGTTGGGTGTGAAAGTCAGCCTGCAGGTCATGTGACTGTATTGGTGTTGGGTGTGAAAGTCAGCCTGCAGGTCATATGACTGTATTGGTGTTGGGTGTGAAAGTCAGCCTGCCGGTCATATGACTGTATTGGTGTTGGGTTTGAAAGTCAGCCTGCAGGTCATGTGACTGTATTGGTGTTGGGTGTGAAAGTCAGCAAGGCCACAGTTCAGTCTCACTGCAGCTGGCTGACTTGCTTCTCGTCTGCAGTGTGGCTGAAGCAGGTGCCCTGTAACCTGAGGGCAGAGAAGCTGTGCCCTGTAACCTGAGGGCAGAGAAGCTGTGCCCTGTAACCTGAGGGCAGAGAAGCTGTGCCCTGTAACCTGAGGGCAGAGGAGGAATCCTCCGCTTCTTGCATTTAGATTTGGAGCTGAGGCTGCTGGTTAATGCTAAGGAAATTAGTCTTTTGGCAGTGTTACTTTCACTTTATTTTCTGCACTATGACTTTAAACAGCCTCTCATATAAGTCTGTTTTTCACACTAAACATACACCATGTTTAGAATGCTTTGGTATTACAGGATGGTCTGCTGAGTGAGAGCCGGGGTGTGGAGCTTGTTCCCCAGCCCTGTACCACTGTGTAGAGGGGCGCCGGGGTGTGGATGCTGGGATGGTGGTTTGAGCTGAGCATGCAGGGATGGTGGAGTAAGCTGTGTGTGGTGGGATGGTGGGTTGAGCTGAGCATCCTGGGATGGTGGGGTAAGCTGAGCGTGGTGAAGCTGGGATGGTGGGTTGAGCTGAGCATGCTGGGATGGTGGGGTGAGCTGAGCATGCTGGGATGGTGGGGTGAGCTGAGCATGCTGGGATGGTGGGGTAAGCTGAGCGTGCTGGGATGGTGGGTTGAGCTGAGCGTGCTGGGATGGTGGGTTGAGCTGAGCGTGCTGGGATGGTGGGTTGAGCTGAGCGTGCTGGGATGGTGGGTTGAGCTGAGCGTGCTGGGATGGTGGGTTGAGCTGAGCATGCTGGGATGGTGGGTTGAGCTGAGCGTGCTGGGATGGTGGGTTGAGCTGAGCATGCTGGGATGGTGGGTTATGCTGAGCATGCTGGGATGGTGGGGTAAGCTGAGCATGCTGGGATGGTGGGGTAAGCTGAGCATGGTAGAGCTGGGATGGTGTGTTGAGCTGAGCATGGTGGAGCTGGGATGGTGGTTTGAGCTGAGCATGCTGGGATGGTGGGGTAAGCTGAGCGTGCTGGGATGGTGGGGTAAGCTGAGCGTGCTGGGATGGTGGGGTAAGCTGAGCGTGCTGGGATGGTGGGGTAAGCTGAGCGTGCTGGGATGGTGGGGTAAGCTGAGCGTGCTGGGATGGTGGGTTGAGCTGAGCATGCTGGGATGATGGGTTGAGCTGAGCGTGCTGGGATGGTGGGTTAAGCTGAGCGTGCTGGGATGGTGGGTTGAGCTGAGCGTGCTGGGATGGTGGGGTAAGCTGAGCATGCTGGGATGGTGGGGTATGCTGAGCATGGTAGAGCTGGGATGGTGTGTTGAGCTGAGCATGGTGGAGCTGGGATGGTTGGTTGAGCTGAGCATGCTGGGATGGTGGGGTAAGCTAAGCGTGCTGGGATGGTGGGGTAAGCTGAGCGTGCTGGGATGGTGGGGTAAGCTGAGCGTGCTGGGATGGTGGGTTGAGCTGAGCATGCTGGGATGGTGGGTTGAGCTGAGCGTGCTGGGATGGTGGGTTAAGCTGAGCGTGCTGGGATGGTGGGTTAAGCTGAGCGTGCTGGGATGGTGGGGTAAGCTGAGCGTGCTGGGATGGTGGGGTAAGCTGAGCGTGCTGGGATGGTGGGTTGAGCTGAGCATGCTGGGATGATGGGTTGAGCTGAGCGTGCTGGGATGGTGGGTTAAGCTGAGCGTGCTGGGATGGTGGGTTGAGCTGAGCGTGCTGGGATGGTGGGTTAAGCTGAGCATGCTGGGATGGTGGGGTAAGCTGAGCATGCTGGGATGGTGGGGTAAGCTGAGCATGGTAGAGCTGGGATGGTGTGTTGAGCTGAGCATGGTGGAGCTGGGATGGTTGGTTGAGCTGAGCATGCTGGGATGGTGGGGTAAGCTGAGCGTGCTGGGATGGTGGGGTAAGCTGAGCGTGCTGGGATGGTGGGTTGAGCTGAGCATGCTGGGATGATGGGTTGAGCTGAGCGTGCTGGGATGGTGGGTTGAGCTGAGCGTGCTGGGATGGTGGGTTAAGCTGAGCGTGCTGGGATGGTGGGGTAAGCTGAGCGTGCTGGGATGGTGGGTTGAGCTGAGCGTGCTGGGATGGTGGGTTAAGCTGAGCGTGCTGGGATGGTGGGTTGAGCTGAGCGTGGTGGAGCTGGGATGGTGGTTTGAGCTGAGTGTGGTGGGATGGTGGGGTAAACTGAGCCTCAGAGGTGTTCGTGTTGTGAGTGGAACCAGCAGTGTCAGACAGAAGAGTGCACTGTAAAGTGTGCTTTATGGCCTGTGAGGATAGTGCAGTGTGAAGTGTGCTTTATAGCCTGTGAGGACAGTGCACTGTGAAGTGTGCTTTATAGCTTGTGAGGACAGTGCGGTGCTTTATGGCTTGTGAGGACAGTGCGGTGTGAAGTGTGCTTTATGGCTTGTGAGGAGAGTGCACTGTGAAGTGTGCTTTATGGCTTGTGAGGAGAGTGCACTGTGAAGTGTGCTTTATAGCCTGTGAGGACAGTGCACTGTGAAGTGTGCTTTATGGCCTGTGAGGACAGTAGTATTAGCAGGTCATGTGTTCCTGGTATTATGATTATTTTATCTGAAGAAACGGACCCTGCAGTGGTGCACGGATATTCACCAACACCTGGTTGCCATGGCGAGAGGCTGTAGAAATACCTTTGTTTCATTGGTTTTTTGGTGCTTGGAAAAAGGTAACCAAGACAGACAGGTCTGAAACGGACTCTTGCTAGGGGTGCCCCCTGGCACAAGCTTTGACACACAGGATGTCTTATTAGCTGATGTTCCTGACCTGGCATTCGGTATGCCTTCTGAAAGAGCCGTTGTTTTGGTGATTGGGCAGTTATTTGATTGGAATGTCAAGACTACAGCATGCGCCATCTCCTGTGAACCGCGTTTTGCTGACAAATAACATCCCATAATGAGCGGGTGACGGCTGTACACACTCTTTCTGAGTGTGTGTAATAGGGTGTGTGGGGGGTACATTGTGTGAACAAAGGTCTACCTATGTCTGATGTACAGAAATCCTGTTTATCAGCTTTGGGCAGAAGTTGTGCGTGTATGTCTGTGTAAGAATATGTGTGTGTGTGTGTGTGTGTGCGCGCTTATTTGTGTGTGTGTGTGTGTGTGAGTGCGTGTGTGTGAGAGCACATTCATGCGAGCGTGTGTGCGTGCATGTGTACGTGTGTGTGTGTATGTCTGTGTAAGAATGTGTGCGCGTGTGTGTTTGTATGTGTGTGTTTGTGTGCGTGCGTTTGTTTGTTTGTTTTTGTGCCTGTGTACCTGCACCCTTTCCTAACCCCGCTCCGCGCTCCTCTCCCTGCAGGAGCACCATCTCCAGCGGGCCATCTCTGCGCAGCAGGTGTACGGGGAGAAGCGGGATAACATGGTCATCCCCGTCCCCGAGGCGGAGAGCAACATCGCCTACTACGAGTCTCTGTACCCTGGGGAGTTCCGCATGCCAAAGCAGCTCATTCACATACAGCGTGAGTCCATGAGCCGAACTGACTCGAACCCTGACCCAACCCTAACCCATGCAGCGTGAGTCACTGACCCAACCCTAACCCATGCTGCGTGAGTCACTGACCCTAACTAACCCTAACCCTGACCCAACCCTAACCCATGCAGCGTGAGTCCCTGACCCTATCTGACCCAACCCTAACCCATGCAGCGTTAGTCGCTGACCCAACTCTAACTCTAACTCTAACAGCATGAGTCCCTGACGCTATCTGACCTTAACCCTGACCCTAACCCTAACACATACAGCATGAGTCCCTGACCCTATCTGACCCTAACCCTGACCCAACCCTACTCTAACCCTAACCCAACCCTACTCTAACCCTAACCCAACATTAACCCATGCAGCGTGAGTCCCGGACCCTATCTGACCCTAACCCTACTGTCACCCAGACCCAACCCTAACCCATGCAGTGTGAGTCCCTAACCCTAACTAACCCTAACCCTACTCTCACCCTGACCCAGCCCTAACCCATGCAGCCTGAGTCCCTGACCCAACCCTAACCCATGCAGCCTGAGTCCCTGACCCAACCCTGACCCAACCCTAACCCATACAGCGTGAGTCCCTGACCCTAACTAACCCTAACCCTACTCTCACCCTGACCCAACCCTAACCCTACTCTCACCCTAACCCTAACCCTGACCCAACCCTAACACATACAGCGTGAGTCCCTGACCCTAACTAACCCTAATCCTAACACATACAGCATGAGTCCCTCCCCAGACATTCCCATGTCACCCCCCTGCTCACTGACCTCCACTGGCTGCCTGTTATGGCTCGCATCAAATTTAAGACTTTGGTGCTTGCATACCAGGCAGCCAAGGGGTCAGCACCAGGATACATCCAGAGGATGATCAGACCCCACACACCAGCCAGACCTCTCCGTTCTGCCACCTCTGGACGCTTGGCACCTCCCCCTCTTCGTGTCCGTACTTCCCGTTCGCGTCTGCTGTCTGTCCTGGCCCCTCGCTGGTGGAATGACATTCCCGTGGCGGTCAGAACAGCAGAGAATCTGACTACCTTCAAGCGCAGACTAAAGACTCATCTCTTCAGGCTGCACCTCTCCCCACCCCTCCCTAGCCTCTAGTTTAGCTCTACTGTATGTACCTAGTTAGGCTAATGCGATCTTTAACTTGGCAGGATTGTTTTGTTTATTTGCTGAACAAGTTACCCTACAGGGTTGGAGTCCTGATCTATGTGGTCACTTCTGGCACTACGATCTTTACCTCACTCTAGTGTGTTTTTCTGCACCTCTGCACTTTGAACTGATGCACTTGTTGTACGTCGCTCTGGATAAGAGCGTCTGCTGAATGCCTGTAATGTAATGTCCCGACCCTAACCCTGACCCAACCCTAACACATACAGCGTGAGTCCCTGATCCTAACTAACCCTAACCGTAACACATACAGTGTGAGTCCCTGACCCAACCCTAACCCTCTGCTCATGTTTTATAATGGAAGCCCAGAGGATGAAGGAAAGGCTTTTTGTGTGAGAGAAGCATCTTTATTCTCGTCATCGTTGTGTTAATCTCAGATCACGGTGTGTTCGGTGGGGGGATAAAGCCATTGCTGGACAGGCTATGGACAGTTTAAAAGTGTACGAGCTGCCATTGTGGTTTTATTTGAAGAAGTGTGTGTGTGTGTGTGTGTGTGTGTGTGTGTGTGTGTGTGTGTGTGTGTGTGTGTGTGTGTAAGAATATTATGGTTTTGTTGGAGAAATTTTATATAGCACTTGGGGGAAAATCCATCTTCATCAAATTAAATCAGTCCCCCTTTGGAGTGATCAGTATACCTTTTGATTTTGGGTGTTAATTATTGTACTATTTAGTTGGGCTGTTTTGCTTATGTATGTATCTGAAAGCGAAGGACAGTACGTTCTCTTATAAACACGGGGAACAGCTACACTGGCATTCATTTAAAGCAAAAACAGTTCTTACTGTGTGGAAGTGGTTTACCTTGCCTGAACAGGTACAGGTACTGCCTGACTCATAACATATTTAATTCCCGCTTTAATTTAATGGGCATTACGTGTGCGTTATCTATAGTGGAAATGGTTAGGCTGAGTAATGCCATTTATGATAACTAATATTATGGATCTGGATGTTTAATCAGAAGCTGCAGGTTCATCCCTCTTATTCCCTTGTGCTGGGTGTTTGATCAGTGTGGGCACTCAGGTTCTGTTGGTCTGTTGGTCCCCCCTCTCCTCTGGATCTATAGGCTAGCTAGCTGTATGCGTTCCTGTCTGTAGATTGGATTACATCTCCGGGAACGGTCTTGGACACATGCTCTTCAGATGGTATTCCGCAAAGAAATTTTGCTAATGTCAAATTACATAAACCGTTATGGAAAATTGAATTAAATAATTAAGTGGAGAAGCATGTGTGCATTTGCGTGTGTGTGTGTTAGTGTGAGAGAGTGTGAGAGAGAAACTGATAACAGCCCTCTGATAATGCCCCTGACACTTCCTGTCCACTGGCTGTGGTTAAATGCCCGGCAAGGTGTGTAATGTTGGAAGTGTGCTCTGGTAGTTCCGTAAGTGAAGAGGGAACGTCTGTGTTCTCTGTGCTGCAGCTTTCAGTCTGGATACAGAGCAGCCCGACTACGACCTGGACTCGGAGGATGAGGCCTTTCTCAGCAAGCTGAAGAAGATGGAGATCACCCCACTGCAGTTTGAGGAGATGATCGACCGTTTGGAGAAGGGCAGTGGGCAACAGGTAGACCCCCGCACCGACACGCCTGTCTCTGTGCACACATGCGAATAAAAGTTACAATTAGAGTGGAGTTTCGGTATACTGTCTGTGATACTGTGTTGTTGCACCAATTCCGACCTGTAACGTGGTGTGCAAACCCTTGTTACTGCCTCCACCCCATGGTAATGAGAACCTGAGCCCCTGCACAGGTGTGTCAGGGAATCTTTCTGTTGGTCAACCTGGTCAGAGGTGGTTTAGTGAACCTGGTCAGAGGTGGTTTAGTGAACCTGGTCAGTGGTGGTTTAGTGAACCTGGTCAGTGGTGGTTTAGTGAACCTGGGCAGTGGTGGTCAGGAACGGAGTGTAACACAGTGGGTAAGGAACTGGGCTTGTAACCGAAAGGTCGCAGGTTCGATTCCCGGGTAAGGACACTGCCGTTGTACCCTTGAGCAAGGTACTTAACCGAAATTGCTCCAGTATATATCCAGCTGTACAAATGGATACAATGTAAAAATGCTATGTAAAAGTTGTGTAAGTCGCTCTGGATAAGAGCGTCTGCTAAATGCCTGTAATGTAATGTGGTTTAGTGAACCTGGTCAGAGGTGGTTTAGTGAACCTGTTCAATGGTGGTTTAGTGAACCTGGTCTGAGATAGTTTAGCGGACCCTAACCTTAACCGGTCTCCTCCCTTCTCAGATGGTGACTCTGCCAGAGGCCAAGCTCCTGCTGAAGGAGGATGATGAGCTGATTCGGGAGGTGTTTGAGTACTGGACCCGCAAGAGGAGGAGCTCTAAGAGCGCCTCCCTCATCCCCACCGTCAAGCAGGAGAAGCGCGACGGCTCCAGCACCAGCGACCCGTACGTGGCCTTTCGCCGGAGGACCGAGAAGATGCAGACGCGCAAGGTAGCCTAGCGCACGTGTATAACGCCTTTTTACTCTTCAGTTTACTCAGACTACGTGTATTTAGTCTGTTAATGGGTAACTAAATGGCGTGGGATTTGGCCCACAGAGCCGACCTTGCTGCAGCCTTAACTCCACTGCTTTGTCTTCAGAACCGCAAGAACGATGAGGCGTCGTACGAGAAGATGCTGAAGCTTCGGAGGGACCTGAGCCGGGCCGTGACCATCCTGGAGATGATCAAGAGGAGAGAGAAGAGCAAGAGGGAGCTCCTGCACCTGACGCTGGAAATCATTGAGAAGCGGTGAGTGCCCGACAACCTTCTGGTCCTGTCCACGCTGTCCTACAGAGGACACCGCTGGGAAAACAGTGCCACAAACAATGATTAGTCTGGGCGGAGCCTATTGTAGTTTGTGGTTTTGTGAAAGGGGACTCTTCCATCCCTTTCCTATGTGGGAGGATGTCAGACCTGTCCCAGAGGGCTGCTGACTCAGCTTCCTGTCAGCTTGCAGCTCATTTAGGCCCTGGAAGTGCAGGGTGTCTTGTGGCCAGTCAGTGATGCGAATGAAGCACTTTAGTGCTACAACACACTGAAAATCAGCAGACCCTTCAGCCCTCTAGTGCCTGAGACCCCTGGGTCTGCGGTCCTGATCCTGTCTCCATCTGCGTTTCAGTTTAGTTTAGGAGCCCGAGTCTGAGTGTCATGCTAACTACCTCTCAGTGCAGTGAATTATGGGAGAACCAGAATAAAGTGAGGAGGGATGAAGGATGTGCACAGAGATCGGCTGAAATGCAGTAAAATGTTCCTGCTGTAAAATAAAATGACTCAAATGTGTTGCAGTCTAAATGCTGTCGATTGGGTTAGGGTTAGGCTTAATGGTGTTGGCTGGTGGGGCAGAGGTATAAATAAATATAAATTGTGCCAAACCCAGTCCACCCATAATAGACTGGAGACACATGCATGCCGTGCGTTTGAGGTGCCGTCCAGCCCTGTATGCGCTGATGGCACTTTGGTTACCATGGCGGTTTGGTTACCATGGCATTTTGTTCCGTCCCAGGCACAACATGGCAGACTTTGGCGGTGAGATAATGGCAGAGGTTCTGGCCCAGCGGGCACTGGTGAGACCGCTCTACACCATACCCATCATTCCCCTGACCAGCAGCCAGTACCGCCACCAGGACCATATGGAGCTGAAGGACTACAAGCCCAAGGTACACCTGATGGTCTGTCTGTGCCCTGAGTTTCCTATGAGCTTTTATCAGTGTGCAGTTAGCACCTTAAGACAGTTTGCACGCCCTGCATTGATTCTCTGCTCCTGCTGTGTTGCAAAATGAAACTGGTGTTCAGTTGATGGGACTGCAGATTAAATCTGACTTTGTGACCTAGACCGTAGATCAGTGGAGCGGTCGTGGGCACCGCTGAAGCGGTTAGCGCTCACTCAATTTATGCTAGCTTGTTTAGCACTAACTCGTTTAGCGCTCGCTCATTTAGCGCCAGCATGTTTTATGCTGGATTGTTTAGCGCTAACTCATTTAGCACTTGCTCGTTTAGCGATCACTAGTTTTATGCTAGTTCGTTTAGCGCTCACTCGTTTTACGCTAGCTCATTTAGTGCCAGCTCGTTTTACGCTAGCTCATTTGGCGATAGCTTGTTTAGTGCTCACTCGTTTTATGCTAGCTCGTTTAGCGCTCACTCATTTTGCGCTAGCTGATTTAGTGCCAGCTCGTTTTACGCTAACTCGTTTAGCGCTCACACGCTCCTGAAACATGCTCGGTGTGCGTTTCAGCCGGAGAAGACCGAAGTTGTGAGGAAAAAGAGGAAATACGAGAAGAAGCCCAAAGTCTTGCCTTTATCGGCCCCTCTGCAGTCGGGACCCTCCATTTTCAACCCCAAGGACCTGAACCAGTACGACTTCCCCAGCTCTGACGACGAGCCTCAGATGCTTTCGGGATCTTCTGATGCAGAGGAGGAGAACGATCCGGACGGGCCTTTCGCGTTCCGTAGGAAGGCTGGCTGTCAGTATTATACTGTGAGTACCCTCCTGAAATCACACAACCCCAGGAACAGGGAGTGCAATGAACATATTTCAACTGGTATTTTCTAAGTAATGATGCAAAGAAGTACTATATTCTGCAGCTTTTGAATAAATTATTAAATGAAATAAATGAAAAAATTGTTACACTGCCCCCAGCTGCAGGACTTTGGTATTGGCCATGTGGACACCTTGTGTCTCATCAAAGCCATGTATTAGCCAGCCATGAGTTTAGCAGGCTAATGAAATGCTCTATCAGTGGAGAGTAGTGACATGGTGACATCTCCAAGTTTCAATGAGATGGTATGGCATACCATGTTCATTAGAGAAGGGGCATGCCCAGTCTCTTCTCCTGCTCTCCTGTAGAGAAATGCTTCACGTCACATCCAAAGGAAATATCTTCCCATGTATGCATTTTGAAAAGGTAAGTCTGTGTTTTCTTTAGGGCTTAATAAACACTTAGGACGTAAAAAGAAAAGATCACGCAGGGTCTGGAGATGTCCAGAGCAGGTCACCGACACTCGTGTTTTCTTCCACCCCCCCCCCCCCAGTCTCGGTTGGACCAAAGCGGCGGTTGGCCATGGTGCAGTCCGGCAGACGGTGGACCTGGAGACATGCGCTACAGATACTGCCTCACCACCCTGACCGTCCCCCGCCGCTGCGTGGGGTTGGCACGCCGACGCCTGGGCAGAGGCGGCAGGTGAGTGTGAGAGACCGAAACCATTACAGACGGGGAAATACAAGGACAGACAGACAGAGCGGGAGAGAGTCAGTTACAGACGGGGAAATACGAGCACGGACAGACAGACCGAGAGAGTCAGTTACAGACGGGTAAATACGAGGACAGACAGACAGACCGAGAGAGTCAGTTACAGACGGGGAAATACAAGGACAGACAGACAGACCGAGAGAGTCAGTTACAGACGAGGAAATACGAGGACGGACAGACAGACCGAGAGAGTCAGTTACAGACGAGGAAATACGAGCACGGACAGACAGACCGAGAGAGAGTCAGTTACAGACGGGGAAATACGAGGATGGACAGAGAGAGAGTCAGTTACAGACGAGGAAATACGAGGACAGACAGACAGACCGAGAGAGTGTCAGTTACAGACGGGGAAATACGAGGACAGACTGTTACTGGCTGACAGAATTGAGCACAATGAGAAAGTTGCTAACTCCAGATACAGGGGAACTTTCTGCAGCCTAACTCCAGAGACAGGGGAACTTTCTGCAGCCTAACTCCAGAGACAGGGGAACTTTCTGCAGCCTAACTCCAGAGACAGGGGAACTTTCTGCAGCCTAACTCCAGAGACAGGGCAACTTTCTGCAGCCTAACTCCAGAGACAGGGCAACTTTCTGCAGCCTAACTCCAGAGACAGGGCAACTTTCTGCAGCCTAACTCCAGAGACAGGGCAACTTTCTGCAGCCTAACTCCAGAGACAGGGCAACTTTCTGCAGCCTAACTCCAGAGACAGGGCAACTTTCTGCAGCCTAACTCCAGAGACAGGGCATCTTTCTGCAGCCTAACTCCAGAGACAGGGTAACTTTCTGCAGCCTAACTCCAGAGACAGGGCATCTTTCTGCAGCCTAACTCCAGAGACAGGGCAACTTTCTGCAGCCTAACTCCAGAGACAGGGCATCTTTCTGCAGCCTAACTCCAGAGACAGGGCATCTTTCTGCAGCCTAACTCCAGAGACAGGGCAACTTTCTGCAGCCTAACTCCAGAGACAGGGTAACTTTCTGCAGCCTAACTCCAGAGACAGGGCAACTTTCTGCAGCCTAACTCCAGAGACAGGGCATCTTTCTGCAGCCTAACTCCAGAGACAGGGTATCTTTCTGCAGCCTAACTCCAGAGACAGGGGAACTCCTGTCCTGTGCGCTAACCCACTGTGCTCTCCTGCAGGGTTTTGCTGGACAGAGCACGCTCGGACTTTGACCACGTATTTCATGGGCTGGATCCGGAAATGCTGGCCTCCCCCCCACGCTCGCCAGCGCACAAGCTGGCCAGTACCTCAGACACACAGCAGACCTCGGACAGAACAGCCTCTCTAGACCTCAGCCAGATACTGTTGAACATTAAAGCGTGTCGATGGAGACACTTCAGGCCCCGGACACTACCACTACACGGCTCGGCCTGCGGGGGTGCCACCTCCAGGAAACTGTGCCGGGGGTCCACCCGGCCGTGCTCAGCACAACCCGGGACCCAGTCCAGCGGTAGCTCTTCTCAAACCCGCGCCACCCCCACGCCCGTCGCTGGTGAGTTGTGGAAGTGTTTGGTTATGCATTGGCATTTGCCCTTTCAAGGCATTTGTTTGTGAAAGGGGTTTTTTCTGGCAGCCTTCTTAAAAGGCTGGTAAAGGAATGACAGATTTATAATGGCAGGGGGTGTGTGCAGATTGTAATTGGAAAAGGTCTCCAAGCATGAAATTTGGTCTTACTGTGTTTCTTGGGTTTAGTTTGACTTCCAGAGAAATTGAGGTTTTGTTAAAGGCTGGTGTTATAAAGTCTGTTAAGGATTTTTTAAATTCCATGTATGAGTCATTGCCATTTTAATGGCTGTTTTAGGCTGTTTTGCATTCATGTGTGATTTTCCAGGCTAGAAGAATCAATTTTAAAAAATGATTTGTTTTTTCCTCCAATTGATAAGGTCCTGGTTGGGTCGGGTTGAGAAGATGTGGGGGGATGCCCTGCACGGGCACATTGTGTGTTTTTTATTTTGTTATTTCTTGTGGTTCTTTAAAGGCATACTATGCAGGATTTTTTAGCCTGTGTTAACAATCAAATAAATCTCCTCCTCCGTCTTCAACTTCGCCTTCTCACCCGCCCGGGTAGCATTAGAACCAGTGCAGCCATTAAGATGTGGACTTTCTTTTATGCTTTGCACCATTGTCTGATAGCATAACCCAAAGCTTCAGCTTTAGCTCGCAGATGATCGGACATTCTCCTTGAGAATTTTCTGGTGCAGAGCAGAATTCATGGGTCCTTCAATAATGGCCAGTCTGAGCCAGCAAAGCATCCCCACACCTTCACACTAACACCACCATGTTTAACTGTTGATATGATGTTCTTATTGGGAAATGCTGTATTTGCTTTATGCCAGACATAATGGGACCTGTGTCATCCAAAAAGGTCCACTTTCGACTCATCTGTCTATAGAACATTAACCCAAAAGGATGGTTAGCAGTGGATTCTACCCTGCAACACTCCTGTTAATCCCATTTTTGCCCAGTCTGTTTCTTATAGTGCAGTCATGAACCTTACCCAGGGTTTTCCCTAGGTTTTCAGAGGGCTTAGGCGCTCTCAACTGCATTTTGGAACAGTGTTTTTTTTAAATATGAAAAACGCTTTTTGACCAGCGGGTGTCATCAGAAAAAGACGTTACGTGTGAACACAGCCTAACTTTGTTTAGCTACCAAGCCACGTTAGATACTAATGTTAGTTCAGTCGAGGTATCTTTATGTAACGTCAACTAACTAGCTTCGCTGGCTAACGTAACTTAATTCAGTACATGGATATCTATGTAAGTTAGCTAGGTTAGCAATTTCTTTAGTTGTAAAATAGGCTAAATTAGTTATCTTCTTTCTCTCTGCTATCGCAGTTGTTAACATCCACAAGAAATACTCCCTAACAAAAAATGTTTATACTTCATTTATTTTTTGTTGAGGTTTATCGATGGCTTGCAACTTGCTTATCCGAGTCGATAGTTGCAACTACCACCCCGAGTTGACGGTACATTAAAATATCCAGTCAGCTGTTTGATTAGCTTGGCGATGAGCATCTGTCACACACACAAACGTTCGTCCAAACACTTATTGTTGATTGGCAGTTCATTCCTGTTGCCAGCTTATCTTTCCGTTTGAGATTAAGCCACCTCTCTGTTTTTTTTTTGTTTTTTTTTTTTTTGTCAGCGCATCTCACCGGTGTTTTTACATTCATTCTGATATGTCGCCTAAATGCCTTTTGCATTCATTCGTTTTAAGGCGCTCCACAAAAACACTTAGGCGCTGCGCCTAAACCTTTCTATGGTAGGGAAAACCCTGTTACCTGAGACTAGAGAGGCTTGCAGTTCTTTGGGTGTTCTTCTGGGATCTGTCACTGTGCCCAAATTTTGGAAAGTCGGCCCTTCCTGGAAAGATTCAATACTGTTCAAAGCGTTCTCCACTTGGAGATAATGCTTCTCACTGTGGTTTGGTAGAGTTTCAGAGCCTTAGAAATGGCTTGTAACCCTTTCTAGACACTACGTGGCAAAAAGTATGTGGACAAATGACATCCAACAATCTTTTCCAAAATTCTATGCATTAATATGCAGTTGGTCCACCCTTTGCTTCTGTAACAACCTTCAATCTTCTGGCAAGGCTTGATTAATCTGAAAGGTGATGGATGGGGTTGAGGTTAGGGCTCTGTGCAGGCCGGTCAAGCACTCTGTTCTCAACAAAACCATTTCTATATGGAACTCGCTGTGTGCCCAGGGGGATTGGCATGCTGAAACGGCATCCCCAAACTGTTGGGAAGCACAGAATCATCTAGAATGTGATTGTATGGTGTAAGATTTGCCTTTACTGGAACTGGAAGGTTAGGGTTTGGGTTAGCCCCAGACTTAGGGGTGTCCAGATACTTTTGGTCATATAGTGTATTTCCTCTTTGAATCTCCACTGCTGTAACGCATCGATGAGAATCCAGAATTGAATTCCGCCAGCAGTGTCTCTCTCCTGTGGTGTCTTATCTGAGTGGGCTTTTTCTGGCTCCTTACAACACTTTTCTATGCACTTGTTTATTGGTAATCAGCTGAAATGGGAGTTCCTAGAGCAGGCATTTATTTGGCAATGAATTTAAATTCATTGCCAAATAAATGTAATTTAAAAAAATGTAATTGTGACCACCAGTGTGTTGCATTGGTGAACACTGCAATATTGCACCAGCATGTGTATTAAGTTTGTTCTTTTTCTTCATTTTATCTGTTGGTTTTGAATGGCCACCTGACACATTTGACCTCAGATGACGTTAAGCAGTGGTTAAGCAAGATCCACTAAATGCTCAGGTTGGTTAATGCTGCGGTTACCATGCCTGGTCTTTGGTGCAGCACTAGTCCTGTAGACCCACCTGGTGAGAGAGAGATTGTGTCTAGTCATGTCACCAGATGCGTCTTGTGCTCTTGCTGCAGTGTTCACGGCCGAGCAGTACCAGGAGCATCAGGAGCATCTGGCTCTTATGCAGAAACAGCAGCAGGAGCTGAGTCAACTTCAGCAGGCCAGCGGAGTTTCTCCAGCCACCAGTGGCCAGGTGAGCACGCCACAGTAACTCTGCTGCCCCATGTCTTCCAAATCGCTCCGAATTTCCTGCTCCTTGTCTTCCAAACCGCTCCGTGTTCCCTGCTTCTCGTCTTCCAAACCGCTCCGTGTTCCCTGCTTCTCGTCTTCCAAACCGCTCCGTGTTCCCTGCTTCTCGTCTTCCAAACCCCTCCGTTTTCCCTGCTCCTCGTCTTCCAAAGTGAAGTCAACTCATTCAGATTTATATAGCACTTTTTCTGACTGAGTCAGCACAAAGTGCTTAACAGACATTGACATGTACACACAGGTAGAGAAGTACCCATGTGTACATATGATTATAGTAAAAGAAAAAACAAACCGTTCTGTTTTCTGCTTTTCGTCTTCCAAACCGCTCCGTGTTCTCTGCTCCTTGTCATCCACACCACTCCGTGTTTCCTGCTCCTCGTCTTCCAAACCGCTCCTTGTTCCCTGCTCCTCGTCTTCCAATCTGCTCCGTTTCCTGCTCCTCATCTTCCAAACCGCTCCATGTTCCCTGCTCCTTGTCTTCCAAACCGTTCAGTTCCCTGCTGATTAGACTGGGGACAGTTTACTGTAACATCAGTGCCACATCCTAGGTTACATATGCTAATGTCAAACTATGGAACTACTAGAGATGCATACAGTACTGCTTGCAATGCTAACATTACAATAACTATCACAAAATTAATTTCCCTCCCCCCCTCAGGGTTTGATATTAATAGCCCCTCCGCCCCTTCCCCCTCAGGGGGTGATGTTAATCGCCCCTCCTCCCCTTTCCCCTCAGGGGGCGATATTAATCGCCCCTCCTCCCCTTCCCCCTCAGGGGGCGATATTAATCGCCCCTCCTCCCCTTCCCCCTCAGGGGGTGATGTTAATCGCCCCTCCTCCCCTTTCCCCTCAGGGGGCGATATTAATCACCCCTCCTCCCCTTCCCCCTCAGGGGGTGATATTAATGGCCCCCCTCCGTCCTTCCTCAGGGTTTGGTGTCGCAGACTCTGGACTCGGCCAGCGCGCAGTATGCGGCCTCTGCTTTGATCTCAGCTGAGCAGCTGATGCTGTTGAAGGCCAAGGAGGAACCTACACTGGGGTCTGGAGTCAACGGCGTCCTGCAGGCTTCAGGTGAGCCCGCCCCTGTTCTGCTGCTCCTGTCCTGTAGACCTCAGGTGAGCCGAAGCCCAACCCCGCCCCGTGGCTCCTGTCCTAGAGTCACTGGTGCATCATACCAGGCTAGGGAGATGTGTGTTCTGCCCTTAAACCAGCAACGGTATCTTTAGAACACTACTTGCCAGCTAAATTATGTGAAGTGACAGAAGCTGGAGGTCTGCCCCGTAGAGTCCCTGCCCCGTGGGGTTCCTGCCCTGTAGAGCCCCTGCCCTGTGGCGTTCCTGCCCCGTGGAGTCCCTGCCCCATGGGACCCATAACTCATAGGTTCTCGGCCCTGTAGGGTCCCAGCCCTAAAAGTTGTGATTTTTGTTTCCCACTCACAGGAGTATACAAGGGCTTACACCTCACGAGTGCCCCGCCCGTCACACTGGCCCCCCCTAGCCAGTCTCACGCCACCACCGCCACAGGAGGTCCTACCTTCTTCCATCCCTCCAACAACGGCAACAGCACCACCCCCGCCCAGCCGCCAAGTCACCACGGAAACGCCACCAACGCCATCGCCAACCCCACTGCTACGACTGCCGCCGCTCCCTCTTCTCAGGTCGTGATAGGGAGCAACATCCGCCTGAGCGTGCCCTCACCAGGAGGGGGCGCCACCGCGGTCAGCTCCATCGCCACGCTCAGCGCTCGCCACATGCCCCGCGCGCTCAACGCCGTCCCCTCGTCTGCCTTAAAGCTGGCCGCCGCCGCTGCCAACCGCCAGATCCCCAAGGTCTCCGCCACGCCCGCCATGGACCTGGGGCCCAGGTGGGTGGGCCGCGCACGATCCGCCAATGCTCCAGGCCGGCTGAGTGGGGAAATACAGTAAGCTTTTAATAGGTCATTAAATAAGACCCACACTAGTGGTTAATGCAGAGTGATATATGTGACAGGAGCCAGAAAACCAGGCTTAAGTGCAGGGAAGATGATTTTGAGTTTTTTTTATAGCATATGCAAGCTGAGAAACAGAGCTTCAAATAGATGTATCATACATGGAGATTGGACAAATACTGAGGAAGTTGTGCTGTTTTGAAGTTAGATATTTATGCTGAATGGGCTGCCAGAAAACCAGAGATTTTCACTGCCAGAGATTGACAAGCGATTCCCACATTTTTGTGACATATTTCCTTAGCAACCATGTGTTTAAATAGATACCAGTTACACCAAATTACACATAATGCATTGTGGTGGTATATTCTGTCTATTTGATGTTGAATGCATGGGATACGAATATTTAAACTGCTTAGAAATCAACTTTAATGTAGGTTCAAAACAGACGTTGGGATCCTCACTGCCTCTTGTTCACACCCACTCACTTAGAATTAATTTATGCAGCCGTAGTCACACCCCTGCCTTGATGCCTTTGACAAGCTGTCAATAGCCGCTGTCCTACTACTTTACATCATTCTGAAAGTAATTAAGCTACCACAAACTACTGGGAAATGTATATACTTGAGCTTAAATGGATACCAATAGAAAAAATAGATCCTTCTTGTATCATACCATACAATTAACACCAATTTTACTCATTTTTGTAATTATATTATTTAAGAAAACTGCATGAAACCTAGCTAACTATCTACTGAATTATACTAAAAACAGCGGTTACTATAAACAAAGATAGAGAAGAAAATGCGTCTCGTAGCCATGAGTTAAATACAGAACGCCTATTCTACCGTCGAAATAAGAGACAATTCAGTATTTTGCACGATGGTTGGCAACCCTAAATGAAGCCGGTAACCAGAACCGTGATTCAATGTTGCTATCAATTGCGAAATCGGACACTGAAAAAGGGAGGACACGTAACACCAATTAAAAATCGAAAGAATAATGTTGCTGTTTTAACTGCGTTAGAATGCTGGATTTTGTAGCGTATTGATTTTAGAACTGTTAAAAGTTCTAAAATCAATTCGTTCTTGTCACTGGCACTATCTAAATTCAGCTGGTTAATTTGGCGGAGAGCATTCGCCACATTACCAGCGTTGTCACACATGATAGAATCTCCCGCGACACGTAATCACTCGTAAAAAGGCAGACCAGATTGTACACAGCACAAGGTGTTTCCTGACTACTTATGCAGGAATGTCATGCGGAATGGTCATTAATATGGATGTCCCGCCCATTGTCCTGCCCCCTCGCAACAAGCAGTCAGAGCGAGAGATAGAGAGAAAGAGTTTAATTATTTAACTTTTTCTCATGTTTACCGATCAAATACAAGTTTGATATTAAGGTATTAGAAAGTATACATGTTTAAGAATTCATTTCTGCAAAAAACAGAATTTTAGTGAAAAAAGTGTTTTCAATTAAAACGTGATTTTCTGGAGAATCACCTCATGCGGCTTGCCTGGGTTCAGTGGCTCCTGTCACATATATACACACACACACACACACACACGGGTGACAAATTAAAGGAAAAACCTGAATAAGTGAGTGGAGAAACATAACGAATGCAGATGCTTCCATACAGGTGTATTGCATGATACATGCTCTGTGGCATGTATAAAAATGCTGAGCAGGCCCAGTTAACAAGAGGAAAAGATTACATTACATGTATTTAGCATGTACGCTCGAATTCAGAGTGACTTACACAACTTATTATACAGGATCTGCATTGCATCCATTTATACTGCTGGATTTATACTGAAGTAATGCAGGTGAAGTACCTTGCTCAAGGGTACAACAGCAGTGTCCAACCTGGGAATTGAACCTATGACCTTCGGGTCACAAGACCAGGTCCTTACCCATTATACTACACTGCTACCCACAAAAAATCTAAGTGACTTTGAAAGAGGGTTCGTTATTGGGTCACAAAGTCTGCTCAACTGGCTAGTGTCTAAATAGGAACAGTGACTGAAGAGACATCTGCATTTAGATCTATGGCTTCAGAGGGTAGGGTCATTGCAAATCTGTTCAAAGTTATTCTGAGTGATCACCTTTATGCTATGATGAAATATTTCTATCCTAATGGGAGTGGCCTCTTCCAGGACAGTGCCCCCATCCACAGGGCATGAACGGTCACTGCATGGCCTTCACAGTCACCAGATCTTAACGCAGTTGAACACCTGTAGGAGATTTTGTTCAAATGTGTTCAGACTGTGCTCTCCACCACCGTCATCAAATCACCAAATGAGGGGAATATGTTTTGGAAGAATGGTGTTCCATCTGTCCAGTAGAGTACCAGGAACTTGTAGGATCTCTGCGCATTGCAAGGCGCATTGAAGTTGTTCTGGTGGCTCGTGGTGGTCCAACTCCTTACTAAGACACTGTGTTGGTTTTTCCTTTGTCACCCGTCTATGTGTATGTGTTTATATTTATATAAATATTTGTTTATGCACACACACAAATAAGTTGTGTGGATAGGCGGATTTTCATGCCGTACTGACACGGTTAGGTGTGTCTGACACGCTGCTGTGTGTGTGTGTGTGTGTGTGTGCGCGTGTGTGTGTGCACGCGTGTGTGCGTGTGCGCGCGCATGTGTTTTCTGTCGTCCCACAGGGAAACCCACGACAAAGAGAAGCCAGCACTCAACAGTTTAGCGGACACCACAGTGGCCATGGAGGTCACGTAGGGGCGGGCCTGGGGGGCGGGGCTGGGGGCGGGGCCTGGGTGCTATGCATCGTAGCATTGTGAATGCAACGCGACGGCGGAATGCAGCACGATCTGTTTCCATGGCAACTTCGTTGGGACTTAATTGCAATGCTCATCTCTCATGCTTTTCTCTTTCATTTCTTTGTTACTGTTAATAAGAGGTATCAAAACATCTGTAAATTATAAATATGGCTTATATGTACAGTACTGCATATTTGTAATGACCCCTCCCTCCCCCACTCCCCATACCCTTGTATATACGTTACTTGAATACAAAACTGTTCATTGTGATGTTTTGCACTTGGGGGAAAAAATGAAATCTGCAACGAGAGAGATGTGTGAGAGAGGTGTGTGCGTGTGAGAGAGAGATGTGTGAGAGAGGAGTGTGTGTGTGAGAGAGAGGTGTGAGAGGTGTGTGTGTGTGAGAGAGAGATGTGTGAGAGGTGTGTGTGTGTGTGAGAGAGATGTGTGAGAGAGGAGTGTGCGTGTGAGAGAGATGCGAGAATTGTATAGCAAAGAACTGTCATCACTTGGTGCATGATGCGGAACCTGCTGTTTTAACTATTTATTGTGCTGTGTTTACAAGTTTTTTTTGTTGTTTGTTTTTTTCTCTCCTGTTTTTTTTTCTTTTTTTTTGTACACTGTACCTTCATTGATTCCCGTGCTGTAGTTAAGTGTTAGGTAGCTATGGATTCCTCAGTAATTTGTATATTACGAGCATAACTAGGTTCCCTCATTTGGACCCTGGCGTGTTCAGTCTATCGTGGAAATAATGATGACACACATACAGAATTAGGGGGGTGGGGGGGGGGAGGGGGTTAATCACTTTTCCAGGGCTCCCTTCATGGACTCTGTCCCAATACAAGTAACAAACCTGGGATGAAGTCTCTTCCCAGAAGCCACTGGGGCTTCTGAATTAAGCACTATTTGTTTTAATTGCTGCTTTTATATGATTTTGGTCTCTGGTTCTCAGTCCCCAATCTTTTTGTTCTGTTTTGTTTGTTTTTTTAAATCCCCCTTTTCCCTTTCTTTTTGTAAGACATTTAAAAAGATATTTTTTTACCTCTTCCTCGTGATGATTGTATGCTCCTTGTGTTGAAAGACTTCATTCTTTTGTTACTTGTTAAGGATATAAGGGAGGCAGGTAAATGCAGTAATTCCTGTACGTGTATCATCAGTCAAGTTTCTAGATAAAAGGATAAAGAAAACAGCCTGACTTTTTTTCTTTTTTCCTTTTTTTTTCTCCCCCTTTTTGAAATTGTGCAGAAGGCTGCAAGGCCGGGGGTGCCTTCCTTTGGAAATATTCTGCTCTCTTCTGTGAAGAGTTCGGTACCAGACAGGGCTAGTGCTAGTTTTCTGTTGGTACCACAATTTGAATGCCCAGTCCATTGGCATGATTCAATCCTGGAGGTTCTCTAGTCCCGCCTGGAAGATGAAAATGTGGCAGAACTCTCTCTAATAAAAAAATAAACCCCAGGGCATTATATGTTCACCAGCACGTCTTGTATTATTTTCTTTTCTTCAGCTCGGAATGCTTTCCATTTCATCAGTTTAACTGCCATTAAACCTGTCCACAGACATTCGAGCATTTTGAGAGGTTTCAGTTTTGCTTGTGTGGAGGATCTCGGACTGTTGGGGCTCACTGGTTGTACAAGGGCTTGAAAATGGAAGTTTCCTGCAGCAGACCAGGTGAAATATTTCTGTCATGTTTGCTAAAGACAACAGGCAGAAATTTCCTTTAATTGTCCTTAAAATCCATATTAATGATCTAAGGTGTTGCACTATTGCCTCAATGCTGTGCCCATGTTTGAGTGATTTGGCATTTAGCATCACACCATGGGGGCTGGAGAGATTAGAATACTCTTACATGAATTCCAAAACCTCTTTCTGCACCACAAAAAATAAATGTAAGTGCATGAATGCACCCATGATCCTCCTGTTCCACAGACTTGTTTCATGTTGGAAATGAGGCCTAGTGAAGCCTTTGTAGTAATCAAAAAAGACCAGGCATCTGCCCTGAGTAATCAAATCTACAGTCCAGAATGGGCCTCTGCTCGGAGTAATCAAATCTACAGTCATACACAAATGATGAATGCCATTTATACAGTAAGCTATCATTTCAAGTTCCAGAAGTGTAGTTAACCCAGCAATTTTTACAGCTCATAGTGCTGTAAGGTTATGAGCAGCCTGGTCAGGCTCATAGTGCTGTAAGGTTATGAACAGCCTGGTCAGGCTCATAGTGCTGTAAGGTTATGAGCAGCCTGGTCAGGCTCAGTGCCGTAAGGTTATGAGCAGCCTGGTCAGGCTCATAGTGCTGTAAGGTTATGAGCAGCCTGGGCAGGCTAACAGTGCTGTAAGGGTATGAGCAGCCTGGTCAGGCTCCTAGTGCTGTAAGGTTATGAGCAGCCTGGTCAGGCTCAGTGCCGTAAGGTTATGAGCAGCCTGGTCAGGCTCATAGTGCTGTAAGGTTATGAGCAGCCTGGTCAGGCTGCTAGTGCTGTAAGGTTATGAGCAGCCTGATCAGGCTAACAGTGCTGTAAGGTTATGAGCAGCCTGATCAGGCTAACAGTGCTGTAAGGTTATGAGCAGCCTGGTCAGGCTCCTAGTGCTGTAAGGTTATGAGCAGCCTGATCAGGCTAACAGTGCTGTAAGGTTATGAGCAGCCTGATCAGGCTAACAGTGCTGTAAGGTTATGAGCAGCCTGGTCAGGCTCCTAGTGCTGTAAGGTTATGAGCAGCCTGGTCAGGCTCAGTGCCGTAAGGTTATGAGCAGCCTGGTCAGGCTCATAGTGCTGTAAGGTTATGAGCAGCCTGGGCAGGCTAACAGTGCTATAAGGGTATGAGCAGCCTGGTCAGGCTCCTAGTGCTGTAAGGTTATGAGCAGCCTGGTCAGGCTCAGTGCCGTAAGGTTATGAGCAGCCTGGTCAGGCTCATAGTGCTGTAAGGTTATGAGCAGCCTGGTCAGGCTCCTAGTGCTGTAAGGTTATGAGCAGCCTGATCAGGCTAACAGTGCTGTAAGGTTATGAGCAGCCTGATCAGGCTAACAGTGCTGTAAGGTTATGAGCAGCCTGGTCAGGCTCCTAGTGCTGTAAGGTTATGAGCAGCCTGATCAGGCTAACAGTGCTGTAAGGTTATGAGCAGCCTGATCAGGCTAACAGTGCTGTAAGGTTATGAGCAGCCTGGTCAGGCTCCTAGTGCTGTAAGGTTATGAGCAGCCTGGCTGAACTTTGAGTGGCATGTATCTTTTAGCCATTTGGGTGCAATCTATCGTGCTTGAACTATGTCAACAAATCACGCCCACATTTGGGGAGCGTCGGAGGGCAATGGAGGACTGCCACAGTTCATGCTAAACTTTGTTAGTTTGTGAGGGTGATTAAGTACTTTTCTTTGGCATGGATCCATTTGAAGACATATTGGGTGAGCTCGTTTAGTCTTTGAATCCGTCATGCTGAGAATTTGCTAAACCATTTTTATTGATAGGATTTGCGTTTCTCTGCAAGCACGCACAAACACGCTGGTATAATAAAACTGATGGTAAATATATATATAATCCGCATCGTTTTGTTGCTACCGTAATGTAACAAACTTTTTTGTGTCTACAGCTGCAGTTTCTCGCTGCAATTACTAATATTGAATGTAAACAAAAGACGCAATTTATGCTGTAGTCTGCCAATGTCTAAATAAGTATTATGGTACTCTGCGCGCTGCACGCTGGTGGCAGGGATGGCTAGTTGAAATGTTGTTTTCTTTCAATGTCGTATTTATTATTTGAAATAGGTATTATTCTATCTGTCTTTGAGGCGCTCTATAATGTGCATTCTCTGCTAAGCTGAGCAATGGATTGGAATATGTGTCTGATGCCTTTTTTTTCTCAGGGAACTGCTATCAGCACATCAATGCACTGCCCCGCCCCCCTCCTCTCCCCTGTAACTCCAACAGCAGTGAAAATAATATAGTAGTAATGAAGTAATATTTTTGTTTTCTTTGTAGTTTACTATTGTTTAAAAAAAAAAAAAAAAAATATATATATATATATATACCATAAATAAAAATAAATTCTTATTTATGGTATATAGTTCTTGGGCATTAGTTTATATATATATATATATATATATATATATATATATATATATATTAGTATTGCAGTTGTGCTTTTGGAATGAAAACATATTTCTATCAACATTTTTAGGTCTAGTGTCCTTTCTGGTGCAAGGTGAGGCGCCAGGCTCTTCATGTACATAATGCCACAAAGCAATGGTGTGGGTACTACATACATCCTGGCCTTACATTGCAGGGGTGTTTTCACTGTGGTCAGATGTACTTTTGGAAATACATTACAAAAAACCTATTTTTTCATAAAACGTAAATGAATTTTTTTGCTTTGAACTGCTATTTTTGATTATCTAACTCATAGAAGTAGAATTTTTTGGTAGATTTGGGTTGCCAAGAGACTTCTGATAAACTGGTATGTAATAGCCTACTTGGGGCTTCTTCTTAATTACCAATTTAAAAAAAAAAATGAACATAGTGAAAAATGGCCAAAAACCATTTAGAGTCCAAGGGCTTAATGCCACCACCTCTTTGGCAGTGTTTCAGACCGTAGTGGGGAACAGCAGGGAAACGTCAGCGCTAATTTAGCCAACTTGGTACCTTCCTGTTCATTAATCATGCAGCATTAAGGGGAAACCGGACGGCGGGGATCCAATCAAGCAGCAGTATTTGTTCAGCGCAATATATATTCCACAGCAACTTTGCAATTAATCAAAACAACAATCTGCAGAGCCATAAATAAACAGATAGAGTTGTAAACGTGATTTGTTTTTTAGCTTAAAACCTGATACCGTGATATACCGAAAATCGTGATATTGAGTAGTACGATTATCATACCGTGAAATTTTCGTACCGTCACATCCCTAGATGTGACTAAGGTCTTCAGGAGAGGAGGGGTTTTCAGAGGACGTGACTAAGACCTTCTGGGTAGAGATGGAACGGTTTAGAATATTTCTAAACAAATTGATTTAAAAACCCAGAGTGATATTTTTGTGTCCAGATACTTTTGGTTTTATCATGTTTATTATCCAGTAAAGATAGCATGACCTTGAAACACATGTTCAGGAATTCTTTATTGTGTTGCATGAACATATCCTTTCTACATTCCTTTTGTGAAACTGTCAATGTAAAAAAACCCCACTATCAGAAAGAACCAAGGGGCTCAGTGTTCTGTTGCTACGGCAACGCCAAGGTCTTGTGCAATACACATCAATAGCAAAGACGAATGGAAGGAAGGTGGATTGCTTTTTGTTGAATGTGTCAAAAGAAAATTTCCCTCTTCCGTTATTTTTATTGTCAGGTAAGATTAATTCAGTAACAATTCAAGCTCCCCATGTCAGATAAAAACTTGTCTTCCATCTGGAAGTGTAGATTTTGAAAGTAAACTAGGTATAGGCTGCTTTTCAAAAGGCTGGATTATTGTGACCCACAAGTTCACTTCCACTTTAATGTGTCTGTTTCCATATCTGCTTGAGGGCTTTGATTAGCTCATCAGATAAATCTCAGGTGTTCTGGAGTGGAAGAGCATGGATTCATGTTGTGTTTTATTTTCATGGTTTGCATGGTGATTATTTTTCTCTCCATTGTCAGCTTTAATTGGGGGCAGAACGGTGATGCAGTGGATAGCACTGTCACTTCACAGCAAGAAGGTCATCTGTTTGGATCCCAGCCCCTGCCTTTTTGTGTGGAGTTATGTTCTCTCTGTCACCACATGAGTGTCCTCAAGGTTTCCCCCCCACAAAGACTAGCAGGTAAGGCTACCTGGGGGGGCATCCACAGGGTGCTGCTGTAGAAGAGCCCTGTACAAATAAAGGTAAATAAATGAAGGACAAGGTAAACTAGGCTACATAGCTATAGTTGTGGCGTGTCTTTAAAATAAACGTATAGGCCTGGAAAAGATAAATGTAAAATGTAAAAATAAAAAACTTCCTACCCTGGAAAAGATGAAATGTGTTCATGGGCTGAAGTTGAGCACGCTACGAGGAAAGACTGAACCTGACAGAACGCACAGCTTCTGTTCAGTAAGTGGTTTCCTGAACTGAAAAGCTAGTTTGATAGGACTGCCTTATCTGTTTCGCTGTCAATCAGAACAGCGTTAACCGCACTGAAACTGAAAGGTGTGTGTGGTTGTTTCTCCATCTGATTGTCCCCCTTGCTGTGGGGTTACCTTTGGATCTAAAGGTGACGAATGGCTTTTTCAAAACGGGGTCGACATAAAACTGGGCAGAGGTCTTAGAACCAGAACTCTCATTAGCACCTGATAAGTAAGAAGTAAGATATCTCCATTTAGGGGAGAAAAAAAACCTGGTGGATTAAATCAATGCACTTCTCTCACAGGTCAGTTTTGGTGGTAATGAGATAGTGTGTGTTTCACATACACATCCTGGCTAAATTCCCAACCTGGCTCTCTCAAAACTAGCTGTCTAATCATCCCCTGATTTAACTGGCTGAAAAAAATGTACTCTCCCTCTCCACCTTAGCTAATGTGTGGTGAGCGTTCTGGTGCAAAATGGCTGCCGTGCATCACCCAGCTGGGTGCTACACATTGGTGGTGGGTGAGGTCAGTTCCCACTCATCACTGCAAAGCACTTTGAGCGTTCAGAAAAGTGCTCTATAAATCTGATGATTCATTCATGAAGGTGGGCGTTTGTGTGTGTGCGTGCGCACATGAGGGTGGGAGTGTGTGTGTGAGTGTGTACGTGTGGGGTAGAGTGGTCAGCATTTGAGTACACTCCTTTCGAGGTCAATGATAAACTGCCTCTAATGTTCTGTAATGACAGCCATTTTAACCAGTGCCTGCATAACCAAACCACTGACTGTGACCGTGAACAACGGGAGAAAAATGTCACTCAGTCAAAGACCCCGACTCCACTCCCTTACACCTTATACACTCGGAACTGGGAATACACATCGCTATGGTCACATGACTTACACAATGTGTCGGTGGCTTTACTAAACACACAGATAAAATGTTTCATGAAGAGGTCGTCCCCTGTATTAAATGTCCAGATAAAAGTTTTAATGAGGAGGCTTCCCTGTATTAAATGTCCAGATGAAGGTTTTAATGAGGAGGCTTCCCTGTATTAAATGTCCAGATAAAGGTTTTAATGAGGAGGCTTCCCTGTATTAAATGTTCAGATAAAGGTTTTAATAAGGAGGCTTCCCTGTATTAAATGTCCAGATAAAGGTTTTAATGAGGAGGCTTCCCTGTATTAAATGTCCAGATAAAGGTTTTAATGAGGAGGCTTCCCTGTATTAAATGTCCAGATGAAGGTTTTAATGAGGAGGCTTCCCTGTATTAAATGTCCAGATAAAGGTTTTAATGAGGAGGCTTCCCCTGTATTAAATGTCCAGATGAAGGTTTTAATGAGGAGGCTTCCCTGTATTGAATGTCCAGATAAATGTTTTAATGAGGAGGCTTCCTTGTATTAAATGTCCAGATAAATGTTTTAATGAGGAGGCTTCCTTGTATTAAATGTCCAGATAAAGGTTTTAATGAGGAGGCTTCCCCTGCATTAAATGTCCAGATAAAAGTTTTAATGAGGAGGCTTCCCTGTATTAAATGTCCAGATAAAGGTTTTAATGAGGAGGCTCCCCTGTATTAAATGTCCAGATAAAGGTTTTAATGAGGAGTCTTCCCTGTATTAAATGTCCAGATAAAGGTTTTAATGAGGAGGCTTCCCTGTATTAAATGTCCAGATAAAGGTTTTAATGAGGAGGCTTCCCTGTATTAAAAATCCAGATAAAGGTTTTAATGAGGAGGCTTCCCTGTATTAAATGTCCAGATAAAGGTTTTAATGAGGAGGCTTCCCTGTATTAAATGTCCAGATAAAGGTTTTAATGAGGAGGCTTCCCTGTATTAAATGTCCAGATGAAGGTTTTAATGAGGAGGCTCCCCTGTATTAAATGTCCAGATAAAGGTTTTAATGAGGAGGCTTCCCTGTATTAAATGTCCAGATAAAGGTTTTAATGAGGAGGCTTCCCTGTATTAAATGTCCAGATAAAGGTTTTAATGAGGAGGCTTCCCTGTATTAAATGTCCAGATAAAGGTTTTAATGAGGAGGCTTCCCTGTATTAAATGTCCAGATAAAGGTTTTAATGAGGAGGTTTCCCTGTATTAAATGTCCAGATAAAGGTTTTAATGAGGAGGCTCCCCTGTATTAAATGTCCAGATAAAGGTTTTAATGAGGAGGCTCCCCGGTATTAAATGTCCAGGTGAAGGTTTTAATGAGGAGGCTTCCCTGTATTAAATGTCCAGATAAAGGTTTTAATGAGGAGGCTTCCCTGTATTAAATGTCCAGATAAAGGTTTTAATGAGGAGGCTTCCCTGTATTAAATGTCCAGATAAAGGTTTTAATGAGGAGGCTCCCCTGTATTAAATGTCCAGATAAAGGTTTTAATGAGGAGGCTTCCCTGTATTAAATGTCCAGATAAAGGTTTTAATGAGGAGGCTTCCCTGTATTAAATGTCCAGATAAAGGTTTTAATGAGGAGGCTTCCCTGTATTAAATGTCCAGATAAAGGTTTTAATGAGGAGGCTTCCCTGTATTAAATGTCCAGATAAAGGTTTTAATGAGGAGGCTTCCCTGTATTAAATGTCCAGATGAAGGTTTTAATGAGGAGGCTTCCCTGTATTAAATGTCCAGATAAAGGTTTTAATGAGGAGGCTCCCCTGTATTAAATGTCCAGATAAAGGTTTTAATGAGGAGGCTCCCCTGTATTAAATGTCCAGATAAAGGTTTTAATGAGGAGGTTTCCTCGGTATTAAATGTCCAGATAAAGGTTTTAATGAGGAGGCTTCCCTGTATTAAATGTCCAGATAAAGGTTTTAATGAGGAGGTTTCCCCGGTATTAAATGTCCAGGTGAAGGTTTTAATGAGGAGGCTTCCCTGTATTAAATGTCCAGATAAAGGTTTTAATGAGGAGGTTTCCCTGTATTAAATATCCAGATAAAGGTTTTAATGAGGAGGCTTCCCTGTATTAAATGTCCAGATAAAGGTTTTAATGAGGAGGCTTCCCTGTATTAAATATCCAGATAAAGGTTTTAATGAGGAGGCTTCCCTGTATTAAATGTCCAGGTGAAGGTTTTAATGAGGAGGCTTCCCTGTATTAAATGTCCAGATGAAGGTTTTAATGAGGAGGCTTCCCTGTATTAAATGTCCAGATAAAGGTTTTAATGAGGAGGTTTCCCTGTATTAAATGTCCAGATAAAGGTTTTAATGAGGAGGCTTCCCTGTATTAAATGTCCAGATGAAGGTTTTAATGAGGAGGCTTCCCTGTATTAAATGTCCAGATAAAGGTTTTAATGAGGAGGCTTCCCTGTATTAAATGTCCAGATGAAGGTTTTAATGAGGAGGCTTCCCTGTATTAAATGTCCAGATAAAGGTTTTAATGAGGAGGCTTCCCTGTATTAAATGTCCAGATAAAGGTTTTAATGAGGAGGTTTCCCCGGTATTAAATGTCCAGGTGAAGGTTTTAATGAGGAGGCTTCCCTGTATTAAATGTCCAGATAAAGGTTTTAATGAGGAGGCTTCCCTGTATTAAATGTCCAGATAAAGGTTTTAATGAGGAGGCTCCCCTGTATTAAATGTCCAGATAAAGGTTTTAATGAGGAGGCTTCCCTGTATTAAATGTCCAGATAAAGGTTTTAATGAGGAGGCTTCCCTGTATTAAATGTCCAGATAAAGGTTTTAATGAGGAGGCTTCCCTGTATTAAATGTCCAGATAAAGGTTTTAATGAGGAGGCTTCCCTGTATTAAATGTCCAGATAAAGGTTTTAATGAGGAGGCTTCCCTGTATTAAATGTCCAGATGAAGGTTTTAATGAGGAGGCTTCCCTGTATTAAATGTCCAGATAAAGGTTTTAATGAGGAGGCTCCCCTGTATTAAATGTCCAGATAAAGGTTTTAATGAGGAGGCTCCCCTGTATTAAATGTCCAGATAAAGGTTTTAATGAGGAGGTTTCCTCGGTATTAAATGTCCAGATAAAGGTTTTAATGAGGAGGCTTCCCTGTATTAAATGTCCAGATAAAGGTTTTAATGAGGAGGTTTCCCCGGTATTAAATGTCCAGGTGAAGGTTTTAATGAGGAGGCTTCCCTGTATTAAATGTCCAGATAAAGGTTTTAATGAGGAGGTTTCCCTGTATTAAATATCCAGATAAAGGTTTTAATGAGGAGGCTTCCCTGTATTAAATGTCCAGATAAAGGTTTTAATGAGGAGGCTTCCCTGTATTAAATATCCAGATAAAGGTTTTAATGAGGAGGCTTCCCTGTATTAAATGTCCAGGTGAAGGTTTTAATGAGGAGGCTTCCCTGTATTAAATGTCCAGATGAAGGTTTTAATGAGGAGGCTTCCCTGTATTAAATGTCCAGATAAAGGTTTTAATGAGGAGGCTTCCCTGTATTAAATGTCCAGATAAAGGTTTTAATGAGGAGGTTTCCTCGGTATTAAATGTCCAGATAAAGGTTTTAATGAGGAGGCTTCCCTGTATTAAATGTCCAGATAAAGGTTTTAATGAGGAGGCCTCCCTGTATTAAATGTCCAGATAAAGGTTTTAATGAGGAGGCTTCCCTGTATTAAATGTCCAGATAAAGGTTTTAATGAGGAGGCTTCCCTGTATTAAATGTCCAGATAAAGGTTTTAATGAGGAGGCTTCCCTGTATTAAATGTCCAGATAAAGGTTTTAATGAGGAGGTTTCCTCGGTATTAAATGTCCAGATAAAGGTTTTAATGAGGAGGCCTCCCTGTATTAAATGTCCAGATAAAAGTTTTAATGAGGAGGCTTCCCTGTATTAAATGTCCAGATAAAGGTTTTAATGAGGAGGCTCCCCTGTATTAAATGTCCAGATGAAGGTTTTAATGAGTGGGAGTGGGAAGTGAGCCAAGAGAAAGAAACAAAGTTGAAGTTGCTTTAATCATTACATGGGGTGTCATCACTGAACATTGATTTACTATTCCCTGCCTTTTAAATGGTTTGTCTCTGTCCCAAAATGACAAACTCATCCAGAACCCTGCTGCTCATGTCATCTACAACCTCCCCCTGTTACTCCCCTTCTCCTCTCCACTGGCTGCCTATATCTGCTCACATCAAACTCAAAACCTTGGTGCTAGCCTACTGAACAGCTCTGTTCTATCGTGAAAAGATCCTCAGACCTTACACACCTACCAGACCTCACCGTTCTGCTACCTCTAAGCCAACCACAACCAGCACACCCACCACTCAACAACAACCAGCATGCCCACTACTCAACAACAACAACCAGCACACCCACCACTCAACCACGACCAGCACACCCACCACTCAACCACGACCAGCACACCCACTACTCAACAACAACCAGCACACCCATCACTCAACCACGACCAGCACACCCACTACTCAACAACAACCAGTACACCCACCACTCAACCACGACCAGCACACCCACTACTCAACAACAACCAACACACCCACCACTCAACCATGACCAGCACACCCACTACTCTACAACAACCAGCACACCCACCACTCAACCACGACCAGCACACCCACTACTCAACAACAACCAGCACACCCACCACTCAACCACAATCAGCACACCCACCACTCAACCACGTCCAGCAGTTTCGAACCTCGAATATCAGTACTGAAGAAGGGTACAGGGGATTGTGACGGAACTGAAGAGGGGTACAGGGCAATTGTGACGGAACAGAAGAGGGGTACAGGGGATTGTGACAAAACTGGAGAGGTTCGCTCAAAGACAAACAAAATATAACACAGCAGACTGAATCAGGAAAGACCAAGATTATGTATCATGGAAAATATTCGCTTATTGGTTAAAATGTTCAATGCCAAACATGAAATAGTTCTGATATATGTAAACAGACCTGACAACCCAAGAGCTCTTAGTTCAAATAAAAAAATAATACCATTAGAATCAATGAATCCAACCATTTTCAGCTGAACCAGTGCAACAATGCAGAAGAAGATCATGCCTGATTGGCATGGTATTCGACTCATATGCATTTTCTGATGCATATTGTAAATCACCTGCAACAGGTTTATAATAATAATAATAATGATAATAATAATAATAATAAATATAGCTGCAAGCAGCAATGCAGGGCCCTACGAACTTGTCCAATCCGGGTAAATACAAGGCGAAGGAGAAAAGAGTCCAAGCGGCATAGATTTCAGGATTTTGGACAATCTACATAGCCGTGCATGAGACGACCCAACTTCCAGTTCATGAGAAACATTACTTCGAAATATGAATGTGCATTAGCATAAAGTGCTAATCACGCAATATTTAACGAAACAACTTGTCCTTATCACCCTTGATGGAGAAAATACCCAAGAGTACACATGTGCGATGGTGACAGAATCAGGTAAAGCGTTCATGAGAAGATGAGTTTTAAAGCGTTATATTAGCATTAGCTTCCCACCAAAATTTCAAATGCCTGTAATTTCTGTGTTTGTTGAGATATCTGCAACTGTGCCGACAATGTACAACATGGTAGTGTTCTCATCATGCCCAGTCCATTTCAAGTCCCTAGATTGTTTTAAAAAGTTATACGCACTTGAAATCTGCATTATATTAGCATTAGCATTAGCTTCCCGCCAAAATTTTAAATGCCTGTAATTTCCTTGTTTTTTGAGATATCTGCAACTGTGTCGACATGGTACAACATGGTAGTGCCATCCTCATGCCCAGTCCGTTTCAAGTCCCTAGATTATTGTTGTAAAAATTTATAAGCATTTGAAATATGTGGCCAAATTTAGTTTTTTTTTCAAATATGAGTTTCTCCGCTATCTTGGAATGGATCTCTTAGCTGTTAACACCCTATAGGGAGATATGCACCATTCACGTACAAGGGCAATTTCGGATCAATCGGACTTACGGTTTATTAGAAGAAACTTTTTATAGGTTTTGCCAAATTTTCAATCTGCAGGAAAATCCATCATGGTGGACTTTATGGGATCTTGAGGTATGTTTGTTCCTCATGAGGAATGACGGATAAACTAGGGTTCAGCTAGGGTTAAGGATAGGAAAACGGTAAATCTGAGGGTTGAGGCAAGTTTACGGTTGTGTTTAGTAGCATGAAGAAAGGTTAGGACATGGGTTTGTTAATGATTCTGAATGAACCAAAAAATTATCTAGTAGCGTGTGTACCTATGACAATACAAAATATCTAAAAAAATGCATATTATTTTGGGGAAACATTTTTTGTTTCTTAAATGACCTCAAATATATAATTTTGCATTTGTATTATTGTATTCATGCTATTTATTTTGTTTTCCACCAATTTTAAATGGGTTTTCTGATGTTTTCACTGATACCAATGGCTTCAATTAGGGTTTAGGGCTCAAACTAGGGTACTGCTAGGGTTAGGGATAGGGTTAGGGTGAGGAAAATGGTAAGTCTGAGGGTTGAGGCAAGTTTACGGTTGTGTTTAGCAGCTTGAAAAAAGGTTAGGACATGGGTTTGTTAATGATTTTGAATGAACCAAAAATATTCTCTAGTAGCATGTGTACCTATGACCATACAAAATGTCTAATAAATGTATATTTTTTAGGGAAAACATTTTTTGTTTCTTAAATGACATCTAATATATAATTTAGCATTTGTATTATTGTATTCATGATATTAATTTAATTTCCCATCAGTTTTAAATGGGTTTTCTGATGTTAAGGTGCCAATGGCTTCAATTAGGGTTTCGGGCACAAACCAAGACATTTCTCTAGTAGCATGTGTACCTATGACCAAGGAACATACATAAGACATATTGGTAATTTTACGCTTTATTCATTGAACAAACAGTCAGGAGCCTCAGTAGTGGGTACAAGAACCATACGCAGCCACAACAGCCTGACACCTCCTCCTCCTTACAACAAAATTCTCAGCGCTCTATCTGCGCTTGAAGTTCCGAGTCCATCAGGGCCCGCACGTACTTCATTACAAATAGATTTTACATTGGAAACGTTGCTGCAGCGTATTAAGATTTTAAAAAACGAACACGTAATAGAAGTAAAGTATACATTTTACACATCGACTGTTATAGTTATAAAGGTTAGCAACTTTCATATGAAGTACAAACTTAAAGTTCTTATTTCAGGGTGACCAGAAACTGCCTAATTTCAGGTAATCTGCCAGTTACATTTCTGTATTACTGTAGTGAATGTAGCCGATTATTCAGAGCTGTAGTTGGGGGCGGGGGGGGGGGGGGGCAATCGGAAACCAGGCCTAAAATATTGAAGGAATTTGACTATACTTGTGCGTTGGAATGTCAGAGTTCCATTTTCGAGTTGAGCGACAGCAGAAATCGCTCTATATTACGCTTGTCAATTCTACCTGTAACAGTAGGTGGATTACTTACAACTAACATCTCTGCAACAGCGCGCCTGTCAGAATCTGCCTTCTTCACAAGCACCTGCACTCTGATGTTAACTGTGCCTTACCATGTCACGACAGTCAAGAGCGCTTCTCCTTTATACACATCAAAAAACAATTATGAATTATGACTGGGCTTTCTCTCGACAAACAGCGACAGGCGCGTGGGCACTAAATAAAACATTCCTGATAAACAGATGACTGACACTATATTAAATTAAAAAGCAACTTCGTTAAGGGGTCATAAAGTGGTATCCTGCCTATTTTCCAAGCTTCACCAGGCTTGGATTAGCACCAAGCATTGACTCAGAACAAAAGCGTTGGAAAGGACTATTTGCTTAAAGACATCCAGGTGCTTCTCAACTGCGCTAAACAGCAGCACTTACCCCGAATAACTTGCAGAACACTGCCCCCCAGTGGACAACTGTAATCTACAACTGGGGTTCAATCAATCAAACTTTATTTATAGAGTTTTCTATCTCGGCCCTGGCGACTCATACATGCTGGTTTTCGTTACAAGCACATGTACGAGCATTTTAACGGACTGTTAATTTTTCTTAATTGCGCTTTTCATTATCTGAGGGATTATTTATCCTGACAAGAAATTGCTGTAGGCTACATGCCATGAAGAAAAAGTCACATATTCACATTTTAAAAAATGAAGCTTGTTAAAATTGTGGTATTGCAATTGTGTTTTGCAAACAACGTGCCGAAGTTTGAAAACCATTGGCCGGAAACATCAGTACCAAGCAATCACTGCATTCTTAATTCAACATCAATCCCCACAGTAGCACTCAAATAAGCAGAGAAACACTTTGCAGGTTCATAAATACAGAACATCTTCTGTAGCATGGTGAAGCATGATTAAATAGATTTTTTCCCGCCAAAGTAAAGTAATGTGTGCTCTTTTTGGTCCAGATCTGACATGTAGGTGTAATCATAGAAGAAAAAAAAAGAAAAAAAAGAATTAAAAGAAAAAAAAAGAAAGAAAAAAACAGCTAACACAGAAAACTAAATCAGGAATGTTAAGTCTACCTTTAGTAAAAGGCTGATTGGAAAACAAAAAGCAACCAGAGTAAAACACCAGTATAAACAGTGAGTCTGAAGCTGATTTGGCCCATTTTTATTGTATATAAAAATGAACATGGCATTTTAACGGTCAGGCTTCTGGTAGCGAGTGCGGGCTCCAGGTCCACCAAACTCGGACTTGCAGTGGCGGGGGTCGGCCACCAACAGGGTCCTGCGGTACTGGATCAGGGTGTCTGATCTACTTCTTAGAGGCTTCATCCACATCTGGAAACAGGCCACAGCAAGTCAGCAAACCAGCTCAAACCAGGGAGGCCCATCTCCTGACTCTCTAACCAGGGAGGCCCATCTCCTGACTCTCAAACCAGGGAGGCCCATCTCCTGACTCTCAAACCAGGGAGGCCCATCTCCTGACTCTGTAACCAGGGAGGCCCATCTCCTGACTCTGTAACCAGGGAGGCCCATCTCCTGACTCTGTAACCAGGGAGGCCCATCTCCTGACTAACAAACCAGGGAGGCCCATCTCCTGACTCTCAAACCAGGGAGGCTGTTACGGCCCGATGCACCCAAAAACAACAATCCAAAAACTGATTTAAAAACACAGACCCAGACATTTATTAGAATAACTAACAAACTAATCACACACTAAACAAAGGAAAACCCACAAAGTTCAAACAAAACCATCTTCACAAAAACTACAAACCCAAAACCACAAACCAAACCCAAAAGAAGATCTCAAAGAAAGACTCTACGCAAACCACAAACAAAATCTCCCCTGCCTCATACTACTTGGCTTATATTGGGCCACAGGCAGGTGGAGGCAATCAGGCAATTAAGCAACTGCCTCCACCTGCACTACCCAGGCAAGTAGAGGCAGGGGACGTAACAGAGGCCTATCTCCTGACTCTCCTGGCTGACTAACCCCAAGTTTCCTTTTGAAGCTCTCACAGGCATAACTAAACATCAGAAGCACAGAGAGACATAGAATGACAAAAAATGTGAGTGAGTGAGTGAGTGAGTGAGTGAGTGAGTGAGAGAGAGAGAGAGAGAGAGAGAGAGAGAGAGAGAGAGAGAGAGAGAGAGAGAGAGAGAGAGGACTAAAAATCAGTGCATCAGGGAGCTTTGGCCTAGCAGTGAACGCATTAAAAGAAAAAGCCCGCAGGGCATTTTATGCGATTAAAAGGAGATTCTACAGAATAAACATTCCCATTAGAATCTGGTTAAAAAATCTCTGACTGTGTCATCTAGCCTATCATGCTATATGGAAGCAAAATATGGGGTCCACTCAGTCAGCAAGACTACACCAAGTGGGAGAAGCATCCAGCTAAAACCCTGCATGCAGAATTCTGTAAAAACATACAAGTACATAGAAATGCCCCTAACAATGCAAGCAGGGCTGAATTAGGCAGATCTCCAACTCTCAAATTCAAAAAGGGGCATAAAATTTTATTTTATATTTATTTTTTATTATCTAAAAATGAGTCCAACAAACTCCTTACAATTCTTGGCACTCCAAACCCAAGAGCTCAGCCTAGGAAAGTATCCCCTCAGTCAGCTGGTTCTGAACCTCTCTAGACTAACATTAACACATACTAATGCAAACCAGCTTCAGCTTTTTTACAGTCTCTGCTTCAGACCAGCACTGCTTCACAACAGCCCATTAGAGTCAATCAAATTATAAAACACATCAAAATATATTTATTGATTTACTTCTGTCTCTGTTGATGCTGTTATTGTTATATATTGTTACATTTAGCATTATTATTTTAATAATACTATTATTTTACATATTATATATACGTATGCTTTGGCAACAAATACATTTGTATTTCATGCCAATAAAGCAACTGAAATTGAACTGAGTGAGAGAGAGAGAGGGGAAATGGTGAGGTCAGGGGTCACATCTCTCCTTCATCCTGTCTTAATTGTGTGTCCCTTTATCTGAAAATACTCTAAATCATTCTTTAGCGTATCCTGATATGCAGGTAACCAAACAGCCTAGGAACAAGAACAATTCACAGTTAACAAACATTCCGATTATCAACACATTTTATAAAGCAATAATTCTGACAGACACCTACAATACAATATAAAGCTTGCAACAGCCACACCCTGGACCACATTGACAAAGTTCCCCTAGGGGGCAAGATTATTCTTTAAAATGGTGTATATGACATGTTCATTAATTCAAATTGTAGCTGTGTGCAACAGACTCCTTCTGAATGTGTGCATTACTGGAAAGCACACAGACACCGAGGCACTCGGTTACTCAAAGTTACCCAAAAACATTAAATATATTTCTCATTCCAGCAATGACAAAATCCCGGAGTATGCAAAACCCTGCTTCCTAAGGTAGTGCTCCTAAAATCAAAACAAATTACTCATGACACAGATGCAGGAAAACTCCTCTCCTGTTCCCTGCTTCAAAGCACATGCACATCCACATTCGTGCTCTCAGCTATCATTATCTCTACAATTAAAAGCTCCATAATCCTTACATGTATCAGTAATATGTCCTGATCTTGAAAGTGCACAGCCATTTCTGTGTTGCCCCTGCCTCAAGCTCCCAGAGTTCAACTGCAGAGTCATTATCCGTGATATATGTAGGTCATTTGGGTGAATTTCTTTATGGAAATTGAACTATGCCAAATTTGAAGTCTGATATGGCAGAGCATGCCAGAATTTAAAAAGGGTACACTTTAAAACTAATAAAAGAATTGAAGCTTTTGAATATAATACAGATTATAACCAGAAAGAAGGTAGAGACTGAAAAAGGTGTGGCAAGTTCCCTTTAAAATCAGCAGCAATATTTACGGTAGATTTGGGCCATGCCTCCTCCCCCCTTCACCGGACTGGGATGCCCACTCCCGCAAATCACTCCTTCCCCAGGAGCAGGACGGACTTCAGGAGCTGAGAGCAACACAGGGATAATCAGACTGTACACTTACACAACACAGGGAGAGCCAATCACACTGTACACTTACACAACACAGGGAGAGCCAATCACACTGTACAGTTACACAACACAGGGAGAGACAAACACACTGTATACTTACACAACACAGGGAGAGCCAATCACACTGTACAGTTACACAACACAGGAAGAGCCAATCACACTGTACAGTTACACAACACAGGAAGAGCCAATCACACTGTATACTTACACAACACAGGGAGAGACAACCACACTGTACACTTACACAACACAGGGAGAGCCAATCACACTGTACACTTACACAACACAGGGAGAGCCAATCACACTGTACACTTACACAACACAGGGAGAGCCAATCACACTGTACACTTACAAAACACAGGGAGAGCCAATCACACTGTACAGTTACACAACACAGGAAGAGCCAATCACACTGTATACTTACACAACACAGGGAGAGACTACCACACTGTACACTTACACAACACAGGGAGAGACAACCACACTGTATACTTACACAACACAGGGAGAGACAACCACACTGTACACTTACACAACACAGGGAGGAACAATCACACTGTACACTTACACAACACAGGGAGAGACAACCACACAGCATTTTCAACAACTGCACACAAAGATAAGGTTCCTGGCTGTAATTCAAGTACTGGTAGTTTGAAGTAAAAAGTAACGCTGAATACCTTATACTGCACGGTGCTCGGTTCAATAATCTCCAACGGTCTGTCATTCACTTCGATGAGACCACTGCCCCTCCTGCAATGAGCAACAGCGGTGGCTGTTTTCAGCAATTCAAACAAGTAACATTCAACAGATACAAATACAAAACCAGCATAATTAAAAAGCATTAGTTTAATACAAGAGTTTTAAAACGTAATATTTGGGAACGAGTTCGTTAGATTCGCCCTAACCATACATTTCATTCCAAACATTACACCTGTTTCGAAACCGCCAAAATTTGAGAGAAAACTCGTAAATACCAAGAAACTGCATCTAACGCTAGCTACCGTTAGCTTCCCGGAAACCCGCCGTGGAAGAAATAATAAGAAAAGCATTAATACTCACGCTACGTCCAAAAACTTGGACAGACTGCAAATGACCTTTAGTCGGCATAGCTCTAAAAAATGCAGCAAACAAAAGTAGTGACATTTTTTTTATTTCAATAAAAGATTGTACAAAATGCACAAAGTACCCGCAACAAACACAGCAAGCTCTACTGGAGAATCATGGGAAAAGAAAAAAGGGGTTTCAAACCCTGAATATCAGGGGCTCTTCTTCGTTGGTTGGCGGCAGGTCCGTAGTACATCGGTAACGGGGAAAATACTGCCCCTATTGGCTGGATCGACATTGGGATTCAATGTAATGGCAAAAATACATGCATATGTTCGCTAACATTCGATGCTCCACTTTCAGTCATTATAATCTTTGGATGGCTTTTCTATTTTATTTGGTATTTTTTGTAGTCTGCAATTTTGATAACCTCGAACTATAACGATAAACTTCATGTCATCCTTCATTCTTTTGCCAAGCAAACGTTGTAATTTGATAGCGGACATTTGTTTCCACAAGAAGGGCTCTGCTAGTGCTATTTGACCTTAACACTTTTTACCGAGGCTTCTTACAAACATATTAGTCTTTTACAGCAATGTTACTATGCATCTCTTATCGTGGTACCATGGAGATGTTATTACAAAAAAAGTTCTGTTACTAATTGAGCCCTTGATTCATGACATCTGGTGAGATGAAATACATAAAATACCTGGATCCGGCTGGGGGTACCCAAGGAGAGGTTTGGGAACCAACGGGCTACGGTTACCACTGCTTAAATTCCATTTGCACCTGTCTGTACAGTAGGGGATTGGGCTTGCCTTCCAGCTAGATTTCTCAGCTTTAATGGACTGTTTGTGCACATAGTGTATTCTCCCAATATCCCACAGGAGGGCGCTAAAAGAATTACAGTCGTTGTGTTTATAGTGTATTCTCACAATCACCCACAGGAGGACGCTAAAAGAATTACACTCATCCTGTTTAAAGTGTATTCTCACAATCACCCACAGGAGGGCGCTAATAGACATACAGTCATCGTGTTTTCTCACGGTGGCCCATAGGACAGCGCTAATAGACAGGACAGTCTCTGAATCTGCCCACTCGCCAACTATTCAGTATAACAGTTGCATACCAGTCGTTTACAACTGTTACAACTGTTCACGACACAGGGAGAACATACTATCTCTACAAGGCCCCAGCAGGTATTTGACCCACAACCTTCTTGCTGTGAAGAAACTGGATGCAAAATGTGAAGGTTTAAACCACATTCTTCTCCTTTTCTTTGCTTTTATTTCAGTGATCTCATCCTCTGTCTGTTGTAGCACCGTGAACAGTCCCAAAAATGTCTTCTTTTCAACAGAAGGGGTTGAGATAAAGTTCCTGTGATGCTGAAACTTTTTCTGACAGTAATAGTAGACAGTAAAACACTAACCCTAACCCTAACTAACACTGCAGAAAAGAGACTGTAAAATGCACACACATCGGCCCTTGTCTGTTCATTAAATGTATTAATTTCAGCTTTGGCAATTATTTAACTTTTAAATCACCCCAACAATCACAACACCTGACTGTATTCTGTATTTTTATTTTTTATTTAATCACACAGACTAATACACTTAAAACCGAGAAAGCAGTGAAAAACATTTTATGAGAACAATAATTTAAAAAACCTGCTTAATATGTTTATTAAATTTAGGCACAAAGCGTGCATGGGCAAGGTGGAGTATTGAGTGTGTCTGTAGATGACATCAGACCTAGAATTTGAAGTTCTGTTTCAATCACCAGTTCTGTTTTTCATGAAAGAGACATATGCAAAGCATATTCAAGTGGCACTGAGTTTGTGCACTGTGGTCCAAGCTAGGCTCAGTCCCGATCGTCTCTGCCAATGAGCACAACCACGGCAACACTGGCAAGAGCATGTAAACACCATTCAGCCCTCAGTCTTCCTCTCTGGGAGCAGCAATCATCTGTAGTCCTCCTCCACTTGGTCAGCTAGGGGTTCCCTGGGTTACTGTTGCCAAGGCTACAGGGTACCAGATATCTTCAGTGATGCTCCCAGCTGTGCTCTGATCAGCGCAGAGGGGGGAACATCCCACCACCCTTCCCCCCCAATAAAAAGCCTTGCTGCTCACAGTGAAGGGGAAAGCAGTGCTGTGATTGGCCCATGGTGGGGGGTCACAGGGTCATGGGGGTCATGGCTTGGCTGTCTTCAGGCCCTGCTTCTCCATGACGTTCCGGAGCTTACGTAGGTTGGACTGGGTGATGACATCATCAGGTTTAAGCTGGAGAGCTTGCAGGTAACTGGCCTCCGCCTGCTGCAGCTTCCCATTCAGGTGCAGTATGGCCCCCAAGTTCATCAGAGCTGCTGGGTCCTGAAACACACACACAGTTATACACAAACAGTTTCACAGTCAGACACACACACACACAGTTATACACAGACACACAGACACACACACACACACACAGTTACACAAACAGTTTCACATGGACACACACACAGTTACACACAGAAACCGTTCCCATGACTGCCCCACCCCATACCACTGTGCCTCTGTGCCTTAGAGACAGGCTGAGGCATGAACACCTCACAGCCACACCACTGTGTCCTTAACTCTGAGGGCAAAGCTTAACGCAGAGCATTTTAAAAAGCCGGGAACAGGTCTGGTTCCTTTGTCTGTTGTGGCTAATTTCACTAGGATGTGAAAAGTACCACTACTATATATCTCTATCTAACACTGAATTTCCCACCTGACTGGTACCAACATTACTCTATGACCTTTCTGTGTGAAAGGCAACATGGCGCGGACACATGCATCAGAAAGCCACAGTAAGACAGTGTTCCATACGAAGCTTTACCAAAGAGCTGAGCAACAGTCATAACTGCTTCCATACCTGCTCATTTAGAAAATCACAGAGTTGTTGGAGGCTAAAATAAACAGTGCTTCCCACTGGTTTAGATCAGAGTAACAAGAGTCACAAAACTCTAGAGCTCAAGATCAAGTCTGTATGAAGCTGTGATTCTAACAGTGTTAGAATGTAAGCACTGTAAATGCAACAGTGTTGGAATGCAGAAGTTATGTAATGTAATGGGGTTAGAATGTACATGTTGCCCAGTGAAACTCCTCGCTGTCAGGTGAAAACAAGCGGCTGGCGACTCCACATGTATCGGAGGAGGCATGTGGTAGTCTACACCCTCCCCAGACTAACTGAGGATAGTGCATCGACCAGGGTCATGATTCACAAGGCGGAACTGGTGTAACGACTAAACTGGGGAGAAAATGGAGAATGTACATGTTGTGTTTGGAATGGAACCGTTTATTTCTGCAACAGTGTTTGAAAGGAAACAGTTGACATGTTTGTACTTTTAATGTCTTTTTAGAAGGCTGGTTCCTGTGAGTGAGCAGGGTCACATGCTGAAGTAGAGCAAGCTGATTGGCTGGGACTCACATTGGGCCTCTGGTTGGCTGCTAGCTTGTAGTACTTCTCAGCGGCGCTGTTGAAGCCAGCTTGCCTGTAAAGCAGGAAGAGCAGGATGTTACTGACCCCAGAATGAGCCCTCAGCAGAAACACACCTTAGCAGTGCTTCCTGGACTACTGTCCACAGACTTACACACAGACAGAACTACAGCGCTACAGAGCTACAGAGGATACAGAGCTACAGAGCTACTGAGCTACAGAATTACAGAGCTACAGAGCTACAGAATTACAGAGCTACTGAGCTGCAGAGCTACAGAGCGACAGAGGATACAGAGCTACAGAATTACAGAGCTACAGAGGATACAGACCTACAGAACTACAGAGGATACAGAGCTACAGAGCTACAGAACTACAGAGCTAGAGCTACAGAGATACAGAACCATAGAGCTACAGACCTACAGAACTACAGAGCTACAGACCTACAGAACTAGAGCTACAGAACTGCAGAGGCTACACTGAGATACAAACCCTTAGTCAGCTGAGAAGATACTCAGCACCTGGTCATGTCTATGGGTCACATGTTAAAGCAGTCATTGCATGCACCTGAGCATGTGGGCGGAGTTAAACAGGCCTGAGAATGTGGGTGGAGTTAAACAGACCTGAGCATGTGGGTGGGGTTAAACACACCTGAGCATGTGGGCGGAGTAAAACACACCTGAGCATGTGGGCGGAGTTAAACACACCTGAGCATGTGGGCAGAGTTAAACAGACCTGAGCATGTGGGTGGAGTTAAACACACCTGAGCATGTGGGTGGAGTTAAACAGACCTGAGCATGTGGGCGGAGTTAAACAGACCTGAGCATGTGGGCGGAGTTAAACAGACCTGAGCATGTGGGCGGAGTTAAACACCACGTCAAACTGGCCAATCTCCAGTTGTGCAGCCCTCTCAGCCATCTTAGCTGCCTCCACCAAATGGGACTCTTCCATCAAGAACTGCCCTGAGAGAGAGGGAAGGAGAGAAAAGAGAGAGAGTGACGGGAGGGGAGGGGAGGGGAGAGAAAGGGAAGGGCGGGGGCTGGGTATGGGCGCGAGGTAGGTGTGGGATGTACACTACGCACAACTCCATCTACTGTTACAGGGTATCAAAAGCAAATTAAAACAGGTCTGTACACGTCTTGTTTCTGAAACTGCATGCTGTGGTAAGATGTTCATATTTGCATTGTTCAACCCAGATGACCTGAATACCTGTGAGGTGAACTAAACAGCGTGGGGGGGGGGGGGGGTTTGGGTGCCCCAGCTGAAACTGTGGAAACACTGACTGCACATGGAGGAGAGCAACAGAAGCACACTCACCATAATGCATGTAAGCACTTCCTTTCCCGGGGTCCAGATCAATAGCCTTCAGAAAATACCGCTCAGCTTCTAGTTTACGTCCCTAGAGATGGAGAGAGCTTTTATTAATAGAGATGAAGAGCTTTTATTAACAGAGAGGAATGAGCATTTATTAATAAAGGGTACACACTGCAACAATCCATTCATTTCTCCTTCATAAAAGGGATTTCCTGTGGCAACACAACAGGGCACAAGCAGCTTCAACAAATCAATAACAAGGACAACAGCGTGCATCCCAGAGAACCAGAACACATTCAAAAACCCTGATATATTTAAGCTGACCGAGTCTGTCAAAAAATATTTTAGATCAGATTTCATGTTTCCACCAACAGAGTGCCTCGCTGCTAGACCATCAAATGAATCATGAATTCTTCTGTTAATCATAAATCAGCAGTTTGAATAATAAAACCTCTCACTCACTGCAAGCAAACTTTAATAATCTCAAAGATTTTAATTTAAATAAATGCCTGTTAAATCACTATCTATCGCCAAATTAGGTAACACAATAGTGATTGAGCCTATTATTATGTTAATTTATGATTATGTACTGGGTGTCTGTGGCAACATTCCCGGGAAAAATCACAGGCAGCGCACAGTTAGTGACGTGTTTTCCATCACCCAGCAGTGGTTGGTCCACCAGAGAGGGTAGGCAGAGCTAATGCAACAGGCTCACTCTTCAACTCACTTGTGTGTGAGTGGCGGACTGTTTTTTTCCGGTCTCTGCTAGCATTGCGACTGCGAGTAAACGGTTACTATGGCCGAACAAACAAAGAAAAGATTGATGAGGCGGACTTCATTTCCGCCTATGCTTCCCTCCTATCCCTGCAGTTCCTTGCCCTCACAGAGACCTGGATCACTCCAGACAACTCTGCCACTCCTGCTGCCCTCTCGTCCTCCTACTCCTTCTCCCACACCCCCCGGCGATCTGGCCATGGTGGTGGTACTGGTCTACTGATCTCACTTGGAAATTCTCTGTTCTCCCCCTCCCTGACCTGTCTATATCCACTTTTGAATTCCATCCTGTCTCTATCACCTACCCTACTAACCTCTATATTGTTGTTATTTATCGTCCCCTGGGGCCCCTGGGAAGCTTCCTGGATGAGCTAGACACCCTGCTCAGCTCCTTCCCTGAGGACGGCACCCTGCTGATCCTCCTGGGAGATTCTAACATCCACCTAGAGGCCTCCCAGTCTGCTGCCTTCCTACCACTACTCCACTCCTTCGACCTCTCCCTACAACACTCTCCCCCAACCCACAAAGCAGGCAACCTCCTAGACCAGATCTTCCTGAGGAATGGCTCCAGCTCTCACGGTTACCCCCCCTGCATACGTCTGACCATCACTTCATCGCCTTCTCCCTCCCCCTCGCTCCCCATCCTCCCTCTCCTCCTCCCACCCCCACTGTCACTGTCCGCCGCTCCCTCTCACCCTCTTCTCTCGCTCCCAGAGTGACTGCTTCACTCCCCCCTCTTCAATCATTTTCCAAGCTCCCCACTAACTTTGCATCCTCCACCCTAACTTCATCTCTCTCCTCAGCACTCGACTCCCTATGTCCTCTTGTCCCTAGGCCAGCATGCTCATCCCCTCCTAGTCCATGGATGTCTGAGATCCTACGCACCTCCAGTGCCAGGCTCCGCGCTGCTGAGAGGCAGTGGGGCAAATCCAGGGACCCATCTGACCTTTCAGTCTCTCCTGACAGAGTTTTCATCTGCTGTCACTGCCACTAAGGCAAAATTCTATCAAACTAAAATTCATAACTCCATTTCTAACCCTCATCAACTGTTCTCTATTTTCTCCTCTCTCCTCAGCATGCCACCTCCTCCACCCCAGTCTTCCTTCACTGCAGATGACTTTGCAGCATTCTTTGACGAAAAGATTGCAGACATCCGCAGCTCCTTTGCCCCCTCTGCGCCCTCCGTGCCCTCTGCCCCCTCTGCGCCCTCTGAGCCCTCCGCCCCCTCTGCGCACTCCGCCCCCTGTTTCTCCACATTTTCTCTCCTCACAGACTCTGAAGTTTCCCAGCTCCTGCTCGCCCACCGCCCTACCACCTGTGCCTTCGACCCTATCCCCTCATCTCTCCTCCAGGCAATCACACCAGACATCCTCCCATTTGTCACCTACCTCGTGAACTCCTCCCTATCTTCTGGATGTTTCCCCTCATCCTTCAAGAGGGCCCACATCACCCCGCTGCTGAAGAAGCCCACACTAGATCCTTCAGTCATACAGAACTACCGCCCGGTATCTCTCCTCCCTTTTTTATCCAAAACACTTGAACGTGCTGCATCTAACCAACTCTCTGCTTTCTTCTCTCAGAATAACCTGCTTAGTTGACTTAGTTATTGCACTTATGTCTACAAAACTATTGCTTGTTTTATTTGCTTTGACTGCTTTGTTGCTGTTTTTGTTGTTTTAATCAGATTAACCTACAGGGTCCAAGTTAAACTACGTGGTCGTTCCCTGCACTTGGAACTGTACTTCCCTCTAGGGATTTCAACACATTTTTTCCTGGTTTTGGTTATACACTTTGTTGTACGTCACTCTGGATAAGAGTGTCTGCCAAATGCCTGTAATGTAATGTAATTTGGGTCCTTCTGCCTTGAGGGCTCCCGGGATGAGGAAGAGGAAGACTAACCCTGATGGCCAGGAGCTTTGCGTAGGTCAGGTGGGCAGGGATGTGGTCCGGTTTGGCTCTCAGGGACTCCTGGTACCAGTGCTCAGCCAACTGCAGCCTGTTCAGTCCCATGTAGGCCTCTCCTGCCAATCGATTGAACCGATTTTACAGCAAATGAAGAGTTACACAGAAGTGCAGACCCATCTATCTGCAGCAAATGTGTCTGAGAACAATGTGAGGCAGGTGAGTTGTAGTCTTCTGTTCAGCAGTCTTCCCCACTTTGAGAAATGTCTGCATTTACATGCCAACATCAGAGCAAAAGGTGATAATGAGGCGACATAGCTCAGGAGGTAAGAGTGGTTGTCTGGCAGTCGGAGGGCTGCTGGTTCGATCCCCCGCCCTGGGCGTGTCGAAGTGTCCCTGAGCAAGACACCTAACCCCTAATTGCCCGCAACAAGCTGATTGGTACCTTTCATGGCAGGCTTTCACCATTGGTGTGTGAGTGTGTGTGTGAATCGGTGAATGAGAGGCATCAATTGTAAAGCGCTTTGGATAAAAGCACTATATAAATGTAGTCCATTTATCATTTACCATAATGACAGACTAACGCAGCCCAGACTCACCCATCATGTTGTAGAGACTCTGAGGGGCGAACTGGTGGGGCATTTTCTGCACTGCCTCTTTGAAGACAGCGATGGCCTCCTGTGTGCACAGAACAAGCACAAGTGGAAAAAACGAGAGACACAGATATTAAACTCACTCTGAGAAATCGGCCAATCAGAGAGCCTGACATTAGCACATGGCACAGTTACCTTCAATCAATCCCTGCCCCAAAGACTCCTCCACAAACCAGCTCTGTATCTCAGACCAGCTCTGTGCCCTGTATCTTACACCAGCTCTGTGCCCTGTATCTTACACCAGTACTGTGCTCTGTATCTTACACCAGCTCTGTGCCCTGTATCTCAGACCAGCTCTGTGCCCTGTATCTCACACCAGCTCTGTGCCCTGTATCTTACACCAGCTATGTGCCCTGTATTTTACACCAGCTCTACCCACCTCCTGGTGGCTCAGCCCTACCCACCTCCTGGTGGCCCAGTCCTACCCACCTCCTGGTGGCCCAGTCCTACCCACCTCCTGGTGGCTCAGCCCTACCCACCTCCTGGTGGCCCAGTCCTCCAGCCTTACCCGCCTCCTGGTGGCCCAGCTCTACCCACCTCCTGGTGGCCCAGCTCTACCCTCCTCCTGGTGGTCCAGCCCTACCGACCTCCTGATGGCCCAGCCCTACCCACCTCCTGGTGGCCCAGTCCTCCAGCCTTACCCACCTCCTGGTGGCCCAGCCCTACCAACCTCCCGATGGCCCAGCCCTACCCACCTCCTGGTGGCTCTGCTCTACCCACCTCCTGGTGGTCCAGCTCTACCCACCTCCTGATGGCTCTGCTCTACCCACCTCCTGGTGGCCCAGCTCTACCCATCTCCTGGTGGCCCAGCTCTACCCACCTCCTGATGGCTCTGCTCTACCCACCTCCTGATGGCCCAGCTCTACCCACCTCCTGGTGGCCCTGCTCGTGCAGCAGTTTCCCCAGGTTGTAGAGGCAGCTGGTCACAGAGCTCCTGTGGGCGTGGGGGTCCCTCAGGTTTTCATCAGGGATGTTGGCGCAGATGAGGAAGGTGCGCTTGGCCTCGTCCAGGTGGCCCTGATTCATCAGGATGATCCCTGTGTTCAGGTACGCAGCTGCAGGGAGAGGAGAAGGATTCACTCAACATCAACTCATACTACGGGAACACACATACACAGTCTGTATCAGACAGCCTTCTCAATGCACATTCAACAGTAATATTTCAAATCGGGAGCCTGGAGTTAGCACACAGCCAGTCCTGTCTTTAAACCCATATTTTACGCTGGAGTTAGTACACAGTCAGTCCTGTCATTAAGACTGAGCCAGGATGCATCAGTGGTACTTACAGGCCAGTGTGGGTCTGCTCCCGATGGCCAATGTGTAGTACTGCAATGCCTCCGAGAACTGCTGTCTTTCCTGCAGAAGCAGACCCCTGCAAAATGGGGGGTGGGAGGGAGGGGGCAGAAGGAGACTCAGTCAGAGCCATGGAGGTCCCCCCTCATTTGAGTGACAGATGGCCAGATGAAGGGACACAATGCAGCGAACGTGCTCAAATCAAACATCGCCGACTCTAAGGTTTAGCTGTCATGGTTAATGCCATGAAAGCAGGATTGCTCAGAGAGGAAGGCTGACCTGCAGGAGTTGGAGCATGGGGGGGTGGGGGGGCACACATACTCACAGGTTGTAAAGCATGGGGGGGTGGGGGGGGGGGCACACATACTCACAGGTTGTAAAGCATGGGGGGGTGGGGGGGCACACATACTCACAGGTTGTAAAGCATGGGGGGGTGGGGGGGCACACATACTTACAGGTTGTAAAGCATGGGGGGGTGGGGGGGCACACATACTCACAGGTTGTAAAGCATGGGGGTGTGGGGGGGCATACATACTTACAGGTTGTACAGCATGTCGGCCATGTTGCTGCGGTAGTACAGTGCGTTCCTGTAGGCCCTCTCTGCCTCCACCATCTTGCCCTGGTCCTTCAGAACATTTCCCAGGTTGCCCCACGCTAGGCCACATGCAGAGTTAATCAGCATGTTTTACTATCGCTGTCCTAACGCTGTCCTAACGCTGTCCTAACACTGTCCTAACGCTGTCCTAACGCTGTCCTAATGCTGTACTAACACTGCCACTCTCAGTTTCTCATCCACAAATTAAAGCACACATGCTGTAATAAATATATTAATACAAAATGCATGAGACAGCTAAAGAAATACTGAAAGTGGGTCACTGGGTCAGAATAGAAGTTCTGGTGGTCAATGTGGATTCATGGTGTTTATGATGGAGCTGTGGAAGGTATGCTGAAGTTATCATGTTAATGATGGAGTTAAGATGGTTATGATGGATCTATCAGGGTTATGATGGATTTATGTGGGTTATGAGCGCTACGGGGGTTATTATGCAGGTATGGGGGTTATATATTGAGTCATGGGGGGACTCAGCAGCTACGCGGAAGGCAGTGGGAGGATTACCTTTGGCAGGGTTGACAGCGATCCCCGACCTGTAGAGCGCCTCCTCACTGTGCCAGTCTTGGTTCCGGAGAACAGTCTTGGCCCCGAACAGGAAGAGCAGAGCGGAGGTGCAGCAGAGCAGGGCGGAGCGGGCGGCCCGGGTGCCAAGGCGGGCACACACAGAGCGCAGCCCCAGGGCCAGCAGCAGGCAGAAGCCCATGCTGGGGAGGTACAGCACCCGCTCTGCCATCACAAAGCCCACGTAGAACAGCAGGTTAGAGGCGGGCAGGAAGGGCAGCACCAGCAGTGCCAGGGAGAACGCCACCACGCCCTCCACGCTGGGCTGGGCAGTCCTGCCCGCTGCCCCCACCGGGCACCAGTGGGCCTTGTTGGCTTCATCTCTAGGCTCCGGGTGGCAGCTGTGTCCCTTGGAGCTGGGTTTCCCGTCAACGATGTGGCTGTTGCCGTTGGTGATGCATGCGTTGCTGTCAGCGATGTGGGTGTTGCCGTTGGCTGTGTGGCCTTCGGTGACGAGGGTGCTGCCATTGGCATCTTGGCAGAACTGAACCGGACTGCGCAGGCCAAAGTGGGCCAGAAGCAGCAGCCCAGCACAGAAGGCAGCTGTGTGCAAGTTCCTCCAATCAGAGAGCGTGTTCAGGAGTGGCAGGGCATCCATGGACCAATCAAAGCTCAGCGTGCTGGGACACAGGAGCAGCCACAGGTTGGCGGCGGGCAGGTACAGGAACGTGAGCGTCCGGGTGAGGAGGCTTGGCGAGTCTGCCGCCGGGTTGTCAGAACTGGAGAAGCTGGGTGGTTTGTTCCCCATCCAGTACAGCCGAAGCGCCAGGAGAACAGCGCCCCAAGTGGCCAACAAGCTCAAACTCAACATGACCCTACGGCTCCTCCCCTGCAACAGAACCCACCATCAGACCTTGCTCACAAATTCACTGCTCGCATAAAGATCCCTGCAAAACCACTGCATATAAAAGCCACTGTGTTTGTGTGTGTGTTCGTGTTTGTGTGTGTGCATCTGCATGTGTGTGTATGTGCACAATTGCGCATGTTATCTATTCGTTTGATATGCTGTTTGTTGAGTGTCAGTTGACTGGTCCTCAGTAGTTTGAGTGTGTTACTAACCTGTTTGTTGAGTGTCAGCTGTTTGATCCTCAGTAGTTTGAGTGTGTTACTAACCTCACGCAGCAGGTGGATGAGCGGTCGGAGGCGGAGCCTGTGGCAGATGAAGAAGTCGTAGGCGGCAGCCACGCCCAGCACAGTCATGCCCTGCTCCTTCCATAGCATGCTGCAGGCAGCCAGCAACAGGCTGGCCAGGAGCCATGCCCAGCAGCGGGCGGGACTGGGGCCGGGGGCGGAGGCGGGGCTGGTGGAGGGGCCAGGCCTGAAGGCACAGTGCCGCGCATAGCACAGCAGAGACAGCAGGAAGAAGAGCCCCGCCCCCAGGTCGGCCCGCCCCACCACGCCCGCCACCGCCTCAGTGTGCACGGGGTGCGAGGCGAAGAGCAGCCCGGCAGCCAGCGCCCAGGGCCCGCCCCCCAGGAGCAGGCGGGACAGGCGGGTGAACAGCCCGGTCACGGCCGCGTGCAGGCTCACGTTCACCAGGTGGTACCCCCAGGGCTCCAGCCCGCCCAGGGCGTGGTTCAGCCGGAAGGACAGCGTGCACAGCGGCCGGTACGACTTGTGGCTGCCGCTGTGCGTCAGCAGCGTGCCCCAGAAGTCATCGTAGAAGATGTTGATCCAGGGGGTTTCTGGGAGCAGGTCCTGGTTGGATCTGATGGCACGGCTGCAGCAGAGAGCAGAAAAAACACAGGAAGTGAGGACAGGGCAAGGCAGAGTCACAGAGAGAGCGGGGAAAACAGGAAGTGAGGACAGGGCAAGGCAGAGTCACAGAGAGAACGTGGAAAACACAGGAAGTAAGGACAGGGCAAGGCATAGTCACAGAGAGAACGTGGAAAACACAGGAAGTAAGGACAGGGCAAGGCAGAGTCACAGAGAGAACGTGGAAAACACAGGAAGTAAGGACAGGGCAAGGCATAGTCACAGAGAGAACGTGGAAAACACAGGAAGTAAGGACAGGGTAAGGCAGAGTCACAGAGAGAGTGGGGAAAACAGGAAGTAAGGACAGGGCAAGGCAGAGTCACAGACAAATAAAACAGGGAGAGATGATGTAATTAATAACCAAGCCAAACAACCAAAAGTGAAGTAAAACCATCTCAACCATGCAAATTTTAGGCCGTTTCACCCAGTCCTATTTGTACTTTTTAAAAATCTTTGTACAGCATTTTGTAATGCAGCTGTGATTTGGGGAAGAACAAAGGCCTTTTTGTTTCTCAGTCAGCACTGAAAATTAACTAAGAAAGGGCAGGAGGGAAAAAGAGCATGAGAGAGAGCAAAAGAGAGAGAGAAGAGTGTGTGGTCCATTATCACACCCCACTGAACAGAGCCAACACTACCCCTCACCTTGCCCCACCTCAACAAAAGCCCCTGTCCCATTCAGGGAGGGTGTGTTAGACCCCTACAGGGGCAGAACCTCCTCCTGCCTGGACCCTTAGAGAGTGAGGGAGAGCTTCTAAAAACCTTTTACTCTTTTCAACTACACTTGCCAGCTTTTTGGGGGTTCACGTCTGGTTTTTGCCCAGTTAGCCCTTTCCAGTTAGCCTGTAAAGTGTTTTGTGGCAGTTCTCTGTAAAAAGCCCTAAACAAAATAAATACATTTGATTTTTTTGATCTTCCTTCTCAGCCTCTAACTATAAGGACATCATCCAGTAGAGATTTCAGTTCTTTCCACAAACCTTCTGCTTCTGCAGCAAAGCATCACTTTCAAATTCAAGAGTGAGCCCAATACAGAGCAGGAATAAAATGTTCCTGTCAGCAAAGTTTGATGTTAAAGACTGACAAAGCACAGCCTCATAGCAGAGGGGGTAGCACACACCTGTAAACACACCTGTTCTCAGAGAACAGTGAGAGAGTGTTAGCAGGAGTCCATGTTCTCCCTTGTGTTGATCTCCCTGCACAGTCTCTTCTTACAGACAAGAATTACCCAGCAGCTGCCACAGCAATGGGACGTGACTCATTTAAGAACAAACCTATGACTGTAAAACACAGAACCATCCGGAGAGGCCACATTCCACACAACAAAGAACTGCTGCTCTGCTGCAGTGAGCTCAGTGCTCTCTATTAGAGCTCACACCAGCTCACTGTCTCTATTAGAGCTCACACCAGCTCACTGCCTCTATCAGAGCTCACACCAGCTCACTGTCTCTATCAGAGCTCACACCAGCTCACTGCCTCTATTAGAGCTCACACCAGCTCACTGCCTCTATTAGAGCTCACACCAGCTCACTGCCTCTATTAGAGCTCACACCAGCTCACTGTCTCTATTAGAGCTCACACCAGCTCACTGTCTCTATCAGAGCTCACACCAGCTCATTCTCTCTATTAAAACTCACACCAGCTCACTGCCTCTATTAGAGCTCACACCAGCTCACTGCCTCTATTAGAGCTCACACCAGCTCACTGCCTCTATTAGAGCTCACACCAGCTCACTGCCTCTATTAGAGCTCACACCAGCTCACTGTCTCTATCAGAGCTCACACCAGCTCATTCTCTCTATTAAAACTCACACCAGCTCACTGCCTCTATTAGAGCTCACACCAGCTCACTGTCACTATTAGAGCTCACATCAGCTCACTGCCTCTATTAGAGCTCACACCAGCTCACTGTCTCTATTCGAGCTCATACCAGCTCACTGCCTCTATTAGAGCTCACACCAGCTCACTGCCTCTATTAGAGCTCACACCAGCTCACTGTCTCTATTAGAGCTCACACCAGCTCACTGTCTCTATCAGAGCTCACACCAGCTCATTCTCTCTATTAAAACTCACACCAGCTCACTGCCTCTATTAGAGCTCACACCAGCTCACTGCCTCTATTAGAGCTCACACCAGCTCACTGCCTCTATTAGAGCTCACACCAGCTCACTGTCTCTATCAGAGCTCACACCAGCTCACTGTCACTATTAGAGCTCACATCAGCTCATTCTCTCTATTAGAGCTCACACCAGCTCACTGTCACTATTAGAGCTCACATCAGCTCACTGCCTCTATTAGAGCTCACACCAGCTCATTCTCTCTATTAAAACTCACACCAACTCACTGCCTCTATTAGAGCTCACACCAGCTCACTGTCTCTATCAGAGCTCACACCAGCTCATTCTCTCTGTTAAAACTCACACCAGCTCACTGCCTCTATTAGAGCTCACACCAGCTCACTGCCTCTATTAGAGCTCACATCAGCTCACTGCCTCTATCAGAGCTCACACCAGCTCATTCTCTCTATTAGAGCTCACACCAGCTCACTGTCTCTATCAGAGCTCACACCAGCTCATTCTCTCTATTAGAGCTCACACCAGCTCACTGCCTCTATTAGAGCTCACACCAGCTCACTGTCTCTATCAGAGCTCACACCAGCTCATTCTCTCTATTAGAGCTCACACCAGCTCACTGCCTCTATTAGAGCTCACACCAGCTCACTGCCTCTATCAGAGCTCACACCAGCTCATTCTCTCTATTAAAACTCACACCAGCTCACCGTCTCTATCAGAGCTCACACCAGCTCATTCTCTCTATTAGAGCTCACACCAGCTCACTGCCTCTATTAGAGCTCACACCAGCTCACTGTCTCTATCAGAGCTCACACCAGCTCATTCTCTCTATTAAAACTCACACCAGCTCACTGCCTCTATTAGAGCTCACACCAGCTCACTGTCTCTATCAGAGCTCACACCAGCTCACTGCCTCTATTAGAGCTCACACCAGCTCATTCTCTCTATTAAAACTCACACCAGCTCACCGTCTCTATCAGAGCTCACACCAGCTCACTGTTACATTACATTACATTAATTTGGCAGACGCTTTTATCCAAAGCGACGTACAAAAAGTGCATTTCATGGTCATAGACAACTACTAAACACAGGTTCAGTAAGATACAATACTTATTACAATACTTATTTTGTCTATTTTGGCTATTTCTAGCCAAGAACACAGTTTAGTTCACACAGTGAACACTATTCTGACCTAACCTCTGCAAAGCCAACTAGGCAGAAGAATAAGCTACAGTATTAGGACAAATTCAAATATCAAAAGTGCTGGGATGGGGTAACATGTAACAAGTGTCATAAAGGGGGGGGGGGGTGGATTTAGAGTAAAATATACAGTGTGGTGGTAGTTAGTCTAGGTATAGTCTGAAGGGATGAGTCTCCAGGCCACAGCGGAAGATGGGTAGTGAGGGGGAGGTTCGGAGAGGGATGGGGAGTTCGTTCCACCATGGGGGAGCTAGGGTGGAGAAGCTCTGTGATCCCTTTGGTCGGGTGGGAGGGGTTACAAGGCGCCCTGCTGCCGCAGAGCGGAGTGGTAGAGCAGGCACATAGGATCGAATCATGTTCTGCAAGCAGATGGGGGCCGTCCTCTTGGCTGCAGTGTAGGTAAGGGTCAGGGCTTTGAACCGGATCCTGGCAGCGACCGGTAGCCAGTGGAGAGATTGCAGCAGAGGAGTGACGTGGGAGAATTTGGGAAGGTTGTAGATGAGTCGGGCAGCGGCATTCTGAATCATCTGAATCATTCTGTCTCTATTACACCTCACACCAGCTCACTGTCTATATTAGAGCTCACATCAGCTCACGTCTCTATTACAGTTCACACCAGCTCACTGAAACAGGTGAAAGCAGGCCCAGTCCCACACTATTTACCTTCTAGCTTCCTTACTTCCTCAAACTTTTCACTGGCTATGTTTTAATGCTCCACAAACTCTTAGAGATAAGTTTTACAATCAGAGAGACACAGAACCTTCAAAATGCAAAAACTGAAATCTGTGTGAACTCGAGATGCCAACATTACAATGGTTTCTCGTCCAATAAAAGCGGAGGAGCTTGTTTCACCAGTGAGGTGTTCCAGAGGGCAGAGCCTGTGCTTTTGCAGAAACACACAGCAGCCTCTGGAATGCAGAGACACACAGCAGCCTGTGTAACACAGACACACACAGCAGCCTGTGGAACACAGAGACACACAGCAGCCTGTGTAACACAGACACACACAGCAGCCTGTGGAACACAGAGACACACAGAAGCCTGTGTAACACAGACACACACAGCAGCCTGTGGAACACAGAGACACACAGCAGCCTCTGGAACACAGAGTCACACAGAAGCCTGTGTAACACAGACACACACAGCAGCCTGTGGAACACAGAGACACACAGCAGCCTCTGGAACACAGAGGCACACAGCAGCCTGTGTAACACAGGGCTTGAGAACATCCCGAAAAAACACAAACATCCCTGAATGTCCCAGAGTAGCACTTCTACTCTGTCTATTCTCTCTGACCTCTTCCATCCATCTCTTTCCTGAAACACCTTTCTTATGAAATCATTAGACGCAAAGTTCAGCAGTGTTCAGATAAACGCAATATAAACAGACAGTATAATTGCAAAGCAGGAAGAACTACTTACAACAGTAACTCTGTAACACAACCCCAAGGGCTCCCCTGCTATAAATCAAAGTACTTCTCTTTTAAGCTGCGCAACTACAAACTACTGGCGTTTATGACATCCTAAGGACTGCAGACTCAACATTATCCACACAGGCTAACGAGTAACACTGTATAGCACTATACTGTAGGCACTGCAATAATAGACTATGTGTATAGCACTTTGTGTTTCAGTTCAACTAAACCAGAATGAAAGAGAAATTTAAACGAAATGAAAATTGCCTACAGCAACAGAAACAGCACAACGCTGCGCCAGGGGCATTGCATACCCTATAGCCTACTTTCAAGAGAAAGTAACACTTACAGAACTTCTGCATAGTCCGTTAAAAATAAGAAACATTTTAAGTATTGATGTTCTCTGTTTTATAAACCAAGCTATGGAAAAGTAAAAGGCTTAATTTTATAAACGCTATGGATGATGTGTCCTCATACCTTTAAGATGTTAGTTTCACCCAGACATTTTAATAGAAGAACAGGTTAGCAGCGCACTGACCGGGCCGCGAGTCAGGGCAGAATTCAACCCCCCTGTCCGAAACCAGAACGAATTCCAAACTATAGTCCAGTACTGTTGAGTTCTCTTCATAAATCTTTATTTATTTCAACTGTTCCCGCGAACTAAAAAAAATTGTTGCGATACTGGAACGAAAGTCTGGAACTGCCGGTAGCCCAAATTAAGATGTTTTAGTACCTGTCATCGTAGCAGAAACCAGCGCCCAGTGTGTTGACGTACAGGACCAGAGCCACGACAATACAGACCAACTCTGCGATCATCTCGCAAAAATAAAGTAAAAAAAAAACGACGGACGAGGATACTGAAATCTGGTCCAGTATAAATATTCTTTCCTCGTCATTGCCTAGGTGTCTGTGAGTAAATAAATCCTAACTGCCCATTTTCGCAGCACGGCGAAAATCTATAATCGGTGTTGAAGCCTCGCTCACTTAACCCATTTGAGAGTGTCGAAACACGCTGATCCGACGAAAATAGGTAAAAAAAAATTACTGGAAATCACAAAGCAGGCGACCGCAATGAGGACGCTCCGCTTTCGGATAATCCGCTCAGGCATCCTGGCCACTTCATAATCAAAGCAATAGTGCGGCGTGTGGAACACGGCTCCGTGCGCACGCGTACTGTTCCGCGTAATGTTTTTTATATCCAGGCTACGCACATACACAGCTCTACATTCACCAAAAGCACACGTGCCGAGCATTACCGACGTACACCGCCTTGACAAGTGTCACACAGAACGTCCACAACATCCGAAAACAACAATCTGTTCTCTTGAGAATGCTTTTGTGTGTAGTGTAGAAAGGCTTGTAATACTTGGCTGTTTTTGCATTAAGGCATGTTACTTGACAATGGCGATATATTATGAACTCCACTTAATCACGAATTGCTCTTGCTGAATTCATAATTGCATTATAGAACATATTCAGGATGTGCAAACAGCCCAAAGCAGAGATAATGTATGTTCCACATTGCTGCTGTTGCTTTGCCTCGCTTGCAATGGGTCCTGTACGTTTGTAAGGCTTAATGCGCTTTATAAGGTGTCTTCCTGCTCTGGTGAGACTGAGCCACAGCACATTCATTAAACTGGCGGGATGTTGAAAAGATGGACCATAAGACCAGATCGCTCAGTTAACTCATAAAAACACACAGGTGCTTCCATATGAACACTCCCCAGATACCCCATAGCGGAGCAACCACTCATTTAGGCAAGTACAAGCGCTTCGACAATTCAGACTCCCGCTAATAAGTGCCCGACAATACAAAGGCAAAGGTCACATGCTAATGATCATGAAGTCATGCTGCTGGCTTCTAAAATGGAGAAATGACATTTCTTCTTTTAAAGATAACAGTGACAGGGCATGTAAGGATTTCTGATGCTGACAGGGGAATGACTCTGTGAGGGGGCGGGTGTCTATTTTAAAACAACTCGCAGATGTTTTCTGCTTCAGCAACATCTGGGCCTGCTTCCTGTGCCCTCTGCCCTCTCCAGTGGCTTACAGGAAGTGGCCACGCCCGTTTACAAGCGCACAGAGTGAAGAGGCACTGGCCAGAGAGTTTGTGTTGGGGGGGGGGGGGGGCAAATGACAGGAAATGACACACCAGCAGCACAGAATGAGCTGCTTCCAGCAAACAGAGAATAACATCTTGGAGTGCTTAATTTGGGATAGGTGGGTTTATCTGGGGATGGGTGTTCTTCAGAAACTACGCACATGCATCATAAACCAAATCCTGATTCCACCCCACACACTCTCTCTCTCACACACACACACACACACACACGCACACATGCACACATGCACGTGTGTGTGCATACACACACATGCACGTTAACAGAGCGATTCTGAATAAAATAATAAAATTACACAACAATCATTAATTCTTCCACTCTCCCATTATTACCACCCCTTATCAGAAACACACTAATTTATAAAGACGTTTAATGTCTGAAAACTCTTGGATCTATTGAGTTTTCAGTGATGAGAATATTTAATGTGCAGTGTTTAGGACTGATACAGATAAAAACAGATTAATGTGCTGCATCACTGCTGAATCCATTAAGAGCCCTCTATGTGTGGGAATTAAACAAACTAATAACAAAACCGAATGGACTAATCCCCAGGAAACTGAAGAGAAACTGGTTTCTTAGGGTAGTAAGGAGAATTTCTGATGTGCTGTCCAGAAGGGCCACATCAGGAGAGAACAGTCGGAATGTGACAAGGGAACAGCAAATTGTCCTTTTCCGTCCAGAGTCACAGGATGTGGCAGAGAACTCAAAGATATGTTTCATGAAATTGTCACAAAATATGGCCTGCAAGGTTTCTCCTGATGGTAGCGGACCATAAGGGGGGAAACAGTAAGGAAACAAGATTTAGGAATGTTTGTTTTTGGAACATTCGCTCGCTCCGTTTTTTAAGGTAAGGGTTCCGTAACATCGCGGTGACATCAGCGGATCAAACAGAGGCACCACGGCTGAAAAACACGTGTTCTCCTGTAAAACATGGAAAACAAAAAACACTTTCACTCCCACATCTTTCACTTTTATGCCCTGCTGAAGGGAACAGCCCAGTCGAGCAGCTCAACAGGAGTCAGCCCAGTGCCCCTTCCTGTCAGTGACCCAGGGAACTATGGGTAAACATCCCTCTAAGCACCAAGCATTCTGGTCCTGGGGGCGGACCAAGGGGCAGGGCTGGGCATAGGACAGACCTTTACCTGCTCTTTCAGGTAGAAGAAAACTGAGCTCAACAAAACTGAGCTGCTCTTCTTCCCGTGCAAGACCTCCTTACTTCGTGAGCTCTCAATCACGGTTGATGGCACCACAGTGACTGCCTCTCACTCTGCCAAGAGCTTGGGGGTGGTCCTGGATGACCAACTGGACCTCAAGGAGCACATCAAGGCAACATCACGGTCCTGCAGATTCCTTCTGTACAACATCAGAAGGATTCGACCATACCTGACGACGCACTCCACCCAGCTGCTCGTCCAGGCTACGGTGACCTCTCGCCTTGATTACTGCAACTCTCTCCTTGCAAGCCTGCCAGCTTGTGCCATACAGCCACTTCAGATGATTCAGAATGCCGCTGCCCGACTCATCTACAACCTTCCCAAATTCTCCCACGTCACTCCTCTGCTGCGATCACTCCGCCGCCAGGATCCGGTTCAAAACCCTGACCCTTGCCTACACTGCTGCCAACAGGACAGTCCCCATCTACTTGCAGGACATGATTCGCTTCTACGTGCCTGCTCGAACACTCCGCTCTGCGGAAGCAGGGCGCCTAGTAACCCCTCCCACCCGCCCAAAGGGATCACAGAGCTTCTCCACCCTAGCTCCCCAGTGGTGGAACAAACTTCCCGTCCCTCTCCGAACCTCCCCCTCACTACCCATCTTCCGCCGTGGCCTGAAGACTCATCTCTTCAGACTATACCTAGATTAACCACCACCATGCTGTATATTTCACTCTTTAATTTAAAAAAAAAAAAAAAAAAAAAACAAACCCCCTTTTCATGTCACTTGTATTTGTCTTTGTCCTAATACTGTAGCTTATTCTTCTGCCTAGTTGGCTTTGCAGAGGTTAGGTTAGAATAGTGTTCACTGTGTGAACTGTGTTCTTAGCTAAAAATAGCTGTACAAAATAAGTATTATACCTTTCTGAACTTGTGTTCAGCAGTTGCCTACGACCATGATATGCACTTTTTTTGTACGTCGCTTTGGATAAAAGCGTCTGCGAAATAAATGTAATGTAATGTAATGTAAGAAGAGGCGATTCAGCAGTATCAAGGCCTCTATGCAGGGAGCCAAGGACACCTTCAGCTGTAAAAGAAGGACATGCAGTCACACTGGATGAGTAAAAATGCGCACACACTCCCGCAAACCCTCCTGCACACGCTCCCGCACACGCTCCAGCACACACTCCCGCACACCCTCCAGCACACGCTCCCGCACACGCTCCAGCACACGCTCAAGCACACGCTCCAGCACACACTCCCGCACACCCTCCCTCACACGCTCCAGCACACGCTCCTGCACACGCTCCAGCACAATCCCCAGCACTCGCTCCAGCACACACTCCCGCACACCCTCCAGCACACGCTCCAGCACAAGTTCCCACACCCGCTCCCGCACACGCTCCAGCACACGCTCCCGCACACGCTCCCGCACACACTCCAGCACAATCCCCAGCACACGCTCCAGCACAATCCCCAGCACCCGCTCCAGCACACACTCCCGCACACCCTCCAGCACACGCACCAGCACACGCTCCAGCACACGCACCAGCACACGCTCCAGCACACGCTCCAGCACACGCACCAGCACACGCTCCAGCACACGCACCAGCACACGCTCCCACACACGCACCAGCACACGCTCCCGCACAAGCTCCAGCACACGCTCCAGCACACGCTCCAGCACACGCTCCTGCACACGCACCAGCACACGCTCCCGCACATGCTCCAGCACACGCTCCAGCACACGCACCAGCACACGCTCCAGCACACGCACCAGCACACGCTCCCGCACAAGCTCCAGCACACGCTCCAGCACACGCTCCAGCACACGCTCCTGCACACGCACCAGCACACGCTCCCGCACATGCTCCAGCACACGCTCCAGCACACGCACCAGCACACGCTCCCGCACACGCACCAGCACACGCTCCCGCACATGCTCCAGCACACGCTCCAGCACACGCACCAGCACACGCTCCCGCACACGCTCCTGCACACGCACCAGCACACATTCCCACACACAACCTTCATTACTTACGCTCCACAGATCACACCAGTGTGTGAGATGGGACATGTGTGTGTGTGTGTGTGTGCGAGTGTGTGTGTGTATGTGTGTGTGTGCATGTGTGCTTGTGTGTGAGAGTGTATGCGAGTGTGTGTGTTTAAATCCCTGGTATGTCTGTGTGAGAGTGTGTGTGTGTGTGTGTGTGTGTGTGTGTGTGTGATTAAACCCCTTGTGAGTGTGTGTGTGTGATTAAACCCCTTGTGTGTGTGTGTGTGTGTGTGTGTGTGTGTGTGCTTGAGTGTGATTAAACCCCTTGTGTGTGTGTGTGACTAACCCCTCAAGTGTGTAAGTAACCTGCGTGCGTGCGCATGTACTCCCTCCTGTAGCTCACCCACCATGTTGAAGACTTGCATCTCCTGCTTCCTGGGGCTGTACTTCTCATGGTAGCCCTGGACGAGGCAGTCAGATATCTGGAAAGGAGCCACAGCAGTTTGGCTGTGTTAGTGCAGTAGGGGAGTAAACTCAGGACTACACAAGCTCTCTAACTTTAGGGTTTCCCTTCATAAAGAGCCCCTGTGTGCTAAACCCCACGCCGTTGACCTTTGACCCGTCCAGGCCCAGTTTCCTCAGGGCTCATCTGACGTAGTCCAGGAAGGAGGCTGATTTGGAGTAGACGTTCCCCACACGCTTCTCACTGTCCAAAACAAAAGCACCGCCATCACAGATCCCAGAAGACCTGCTGGTGCCATTACTCTGTCTAAAAGCCAGTCAGTGACAAAGACAGCGCTGCCCAGATCAAAGGTTTCAAAGCGCCCCCGTGCTCAGGCAGAAGGGGGGTGAAGGCCATACAGCCTCTTAATATGCTGAATAGACACGTATGCTCATGTATTTGCTCTGATGATGCAGGTTCATTTCCTGTGTGAAAAGAAGGTTAGGGCTAGGGCTAGGGCTAGGGCTAGGGGCTAAGGTTAGGGCTAGGGCTAGGGTTAGGGCTAGGGCTAGGGTTAGGGTTAGGGCTAGGGTTAGGGTTAGGGTTAGGGTTAGGGTTAGGGCTAGGGTTAGGGTTAGGGTGTAGAATATTACAATGGCTCCCCCATCACAGTACACAGACTGTGTGGTTGGTCGGGGGAGACCAAGGGCATGCACGGGCCTATGCCTGTCGAGCACAACTCTCAATCTTGGCTATAATCCGGGATGAAGGTTTGCTAATTTAATGGGAGTATGTTCTGGTGAGAGAGAGAAGAGTCTTTCACCGCGGGATTGCGCTGGCTACTTTCCATTGTCCTAGGACAATACACTTGACCAGTCCACCTCCATGCTACCATGTACACGATTTTATGTTTTAACGAGAGGGTGATTATGGTGAGCATAATAGGAATCATGAGCCGCGAGATTGTGTCGGCCACGTTCCAGATGTCCAAATAGTTCCCCCAATGAACGCACGAGCTGGCGAAAGACAATCGGCCGAACGAGTGGCCGGGCGATTGCACGAACGAATGGTCATGGCAACCAGACGAACAAACGAACGGACAATCGAACAGCCGAGCAACCGAATGGAGGTAGGTGAACGGCCAAAAGCACGAACAACCGATCGACCAAACAGGCGAGCAATTGGACGGGTGAATGGTCGAGCATGCGACCAGACAGACCGACTCAAAGACACGAACGGACGAATGGACGATCGGACGATCAAACACCCGACTGGACACTACACTCCACCAGTCAACCTCTATGCTACCATGTATACAATTTTATGACTCCGTTAAATATTATGGTTTGATTAACCATTTAACGGGAGGGTGAACATAGGGAGAGTAAACAGAGAATGAGCCGCAAGATTGCGCTGGTCATTCCAAATGCCTGACTGGGCATTATACTCACCCGTTCAACCTCCATACTACAGTTTAGATAGTTGGAGGGTGAGCGGGTGAAGATGTTTTTTCTATTAACTTTAAAAAGAGATTTTGTAAACAGTTTATATTAATTTGCTAGATTATTGATAAATGCTTCCTTAAATATTATGGTTTAATTAACCATTTAACGGGAGAATAAACATGGGCAGAGTAAACAACTACTGATTACCGCGAGATTGCGCTGGTCATTCTCAATGCCTGGCTGGGCATTATACTCACATGTTCAACTTCCATACTACAGTGTTAGGGTTAGGGTTAGGGTTAGGGTAAATTTAGAGACGATCGATCGCATAACCGCGGCGGGCCCGTCTCACTGGAGCTGGTGGTGAGGTCATCCGATCCGTCATCGTTGTAGTTCCCACAAAGCCCGCAGGCATGGCCTTTGTGTTCTTCGGTCATTCGGACGTACACCCCCGAGCCCCCGTCCCAGGCCAGCGAGAACCCAAACGTGCTCTTCACCAGGATGTAGTCCGCCAGCCGCTCCAGGAACACGTTGCGGACCATCTGCGGCAAACTCAGGCTGTTCGGGAGAGAGAACAGGCCAATCAAAGGGCCACCCAGAGTTACACCCCCCTGCCCCCGGCCCCGTGTGACTATTGTAACTGCTCTGTGCGCTTTATACGCCAAAACTCATCAGCTAATTTTCAGGTGTATATAGAGGCGGACATATGAAGGGTAACACGACACTTGTGGCTCAACACTGTCCAAGCCCTTCGCACAGAAAACATCACAATCTGAAGCTGCCACAGAGAACAGGTACCTGGCACAGCTTCAAGGCAGAGTATAACCCCTACACAATGACATCATCAATATGAGCCAGCCTGGAGCAAGTCAAGACTGTTAACTCTTCCTCTTGGAATGCCTGCATCTCCCCCTTTCTTGCTCATGGGCAGATGATGAACAGAAATAAAAGTAAAAGCTTTGCAAAACTTCAAGGCGAGCTTGACTTTTTAGGTAGGCCGCCCAAATAAATTAATGGTCGCCCAAATAAAATTTGAGATCCATTTCTGCAATTTTCTATTTGTTATTTTTTAAACAGAAAGAGACTCATCAGCACCACCTGCCGGTAGCTCAATGCACCGGCCCCGCCCAAGCCCATCGGTCAGCACTCTCCGACCCCGCCCAAGCCCATCGGTCAGCACTCTCCGACCCCGCCCAAGCCCATTGGTCAGCACTCACCGGCCCCGCCCAAGCCCATCGGTCAGCACTCTCCGACCCCGCCCAAGCCCATCGGTCAGCACTCTCCGACCCCGCCCAAGCCCATCGGTCAGCACTCTCCGACCCCGCCCAAGCCCATTGGTCAGCACTCACCGACCCCACCCAAGCCCATTGGTCAGTACTCTCCAACCCCGCCCAAGCCCATCGGCCAGCACTCTCCAGCCCTGCCCAAGCCCATCGGCCAGCAGTCTCCGACCCCGCCCAAGCCCATTGGTCAGTACTCACCGACCCCGCCCAAGCCCATCGGTCAGCAGTCTCCGACCCCGCCCAAGCCCATCGGTCAGCACTCACCGGCCCTGCCCAAGCCCATCGGTCAGTACTCTCCGACCCCACCCAAGCCCATCGGCCAGCAGTCTCCGACCCCGCCCAAGCCCATCGGTCAGCAGTCTCCGACCCCGCCCAAGCCCATCGGTCAGCACTCTCCGACCCCACCCAAGCCCATCGGCCAGCACTCTCCGACCCCACCCAAGCCCATCGGCCAGCACTCACCGGACTCCGCCCTTGTGGACCTGGTAGCCGGCGATGGTGATCTCCTCCTCACTGGGGAAGTGGAGGCTGAGGGAGCGAGGGCAGGAGTACACCGAGCCCCTACAGCTCCGGCTGTTATGCACCTGGGGGGGGCGGGGTGAGCCTGTTATTGGGGATTACCTCTGAGACCCCCCCTACCGCTACCCTCACCTCCTACTGCCACCTGCTTTTATAGGGAGCTGTGACTGACATCTGCCCAAATTAGCATTCCTGAAGAAAAAGCATCACACAGTGCAATTTCTGCAGTTACTCAGCTCTTTTCAGAGTGGATTCACTGACGGTGACGTGCAGATGGCTGAATATTCAACACCGATTTATGTGCTGCCATTCATTTGACCAACAGGCCAGTCTAAGGAACACAGATCATTTAAAAGTAATGATGGGGTCTGTACTTGAGAACACTGGTTCTATAGAGCGGCAGTCTGACCCACACCGTGTACTGTGTTTCTATAGAGCGGCAGTCTTACCCACACCGTGTACTGTGTTTCTATAGAGCGGCGGTCTTACCCACACAGTGTACTGTGTTTCTATAGAGCGGCAGTCTTACCCACACCGTGTACTGTGTTTCTACAGAGTGGCAGTCTTACCCACACTGTGTACTGTGGTTCTGGAGAGTGGCAGTCTTTAATAAGGATGTAGGAACAGGCTCCAGGAAAGTAGTAATAGATTCCATCAAACGTTTCAAAGATCCCGTCTCTGTCCTGCCCAATGTTTGGTACTGCATTACAAAAAGCAAAAAAAAAAGAAAAACACAAACAGCTCTGACACAATGCATTTCAAATATTCACCATGAAAATTACTGTCTCAAATTAAAAAGGAATTAGAACGTACGTTTGTCTAAAGTTTACACAACATACGCAAAATTCACATAATTCTTATGAAGCCGAAAAATCAGTGTGAACACAGGGACATGGACACAGCAGTGCGGACATGGACACAGGGACATGGACACAGCAGCGCGGACATGGACACAGGAGCTAACTGTCAGCGGTACTCTGGTATCCTGGGGGAGAGACTAATGCCATCTCTGGGATTACAGGCGCCTCAGGTAGTTCACAGCTGGGTTTCAGATCACATCCTTAAGCCTCAGTGGTGGCCAATGAACACACACTCAGCCACTCAAATGGGCACATCACCAGTGATATATAAACTAAATCGAACAGATTTGAACACTATCACATCCAGAGATTGCTCAACTCAGACATTCAGTGCTCCCGCAACCAAACAATGAGTGAAAACACCATAATTCAGGATTTCAGCCTTTACGATACAATACAAGACACTGATGCAAAATACGGAGTTTCTAAGTGCCACAATTGTCCATTTCATAAGCACCTCCTCCCTGCAGTCTTATCTGCAACAATACTCCCCAGGCATGACACACTGGACAATAGCATCTATTTGGGAGTGCAAAAAATATTTTTCACTACCTAAAATTTATATTCCATCAAAGCAACAAGATAAAGCGAATAATAGCCTAAAGGCATGCTGATATAACAATGAAAATGCTACTCACTGGATATTTGTGGTTAAATATTGTGGCATCATGAGAGGCTGGGAATCTTCATCAGCCTGTGGGGGCGCTCAAACAAAAGCAGGTCCATGCAGTTTTCCAAAATGTGGTGGGCTTTTTAATAATCAACCAAAAGGTTTTAACAATGCAGTCTTAAAAACGGTAACAGAAAGTTTCACGACCACCAAAGTAATAGTTTACAAAGCTTCACTTAGACAAGCACACATATCACTTCACGTCTAACCCCCTCCCTTCAGAGAAGGCCTCGTTAAATAAACCCGCCACCAAGTCGATTTGCCGCAGTCGGCTTTAGTCGGCGGTGACCCAGTTGTTGTAGTCTTCTTGTGCGGCAGCCATCTGTTTTGTAGTGCATTGCATCCATTTTGAGGGGACGTATCTCCCATCAATGACACGCCCTCTCATGATGCCACAATATGGAATAAATATACAATCCTGCCATAGGTTTCACATGTAAATAATACACACTCAAGATACAGCGGTCATTTATTATCTTGAATACAGGGCAGAGGGCAATTGCAACGGAAGTGAAGAGGGGTACACGGCGATTGTGACGAAACAGAAGAGGGGTACAGGGCAAACGCGACGGAACCGAAGAGGGGTACAGGGGAACAACGACAGAACCGAAGAGGGGTACAGGGGAACAACGACAGAACCGAAGAGGGGTACAGGGTGATCGTGACAGGACGAGGTACTCACTGATCTGACAGCGCTCTCCCAGGCCCTGAAACTGGGAGCAGTCACAGTCTCCCCCCTCCCTGCACCAGCCGCCATTAAGGCAGTCACAGTTCTCTGCAGAGGGAGACAAGCACTCTTATCCACCAATCAGAGGCAAGAACAGATACAGAAAACCAATTAACAGCATTCTATGGCTAAACCTGATCCATCCAATAAGAACAACAATAATAATATCAATAATCATCAGGACAACATTACTGTAATAATAATAATACTAATAACCAATTTTGATACAATTCAGTGAAAAAGTATACACAGGAAATCTCATTTACCCCGTACCTTTACAATCACTCTATTTACACAGCCAGATATTTACCGGGGTCTGAATCTGTAATCTCTACATAATGAGTGCAACTCCCAAACCCCGGACAGGGGTTAGAGCCGAGGGGACAGCATTTACCTGCAGACACGTCCCGGGCAGGGGTTAGAGAGAGGGGACAGTGTTTACCTGCAGACACGTCCCGGGCAGTGTAGTTGTGAAAGACACTTCTCGGAAGGGCAGATTCGGACACCAGGGGAGTAAATGTCTATAGGAAAAGGAGTTTTAGAAAATGACCCCAAGTTTCTCCAGATCTGAAAGTTGTTCACGTTTATTTCCATGACCTCCTCAGTCAGGTCACAAGACCACAGACAGGCATGCACTCTCACTCCTCCCAAACACAAGGGAACCGCTGCTTGTTTTAATACCACAGTCCACCATTCAAACTCACACAACTTCCTAACTTCTGAAAAAATGTGCAAGGTTTCTCATCATCATTATGAATCTTAATTAAAGCCCTGCCATCGGTGAACAGAAGTTTCGTTTTATCTGTAGATATAGGTAAAAGATAGTTTCTGCTACTGTGCCGTTTGTGTTACAGACAAGGAGGTCTTTGTGAGAATCGGGCGCACCTTCTTATTCGGGCGCACCTAGCCGCCCCCCACCTGCCCCCACGCACCTTTCTCTTAGGTATACCTCTCCTCTGAAGAGATCCGGTTTCTGTCAAAGCACATTAAACCTCCTCCTGCAGGGAGAGAAGGAACGCTGGGTCACTGAGACAGGCATCGCACCCCCTGCCCAACACACCTTCAGTAACACATTTATACACATTCAAAAACCAGGTTTCTTCCATCTCAGCGAGTCCTGAGCTGTAAGGATAAGACATATAAACTGTAGCATGATTCAATATCCCAATAAGAATGGGGGAAAGTAGAGGTAATAAAAACATATTTTAAAAACAGAGTGGCAAAAACAATATGTTAATAAAACACAAATTAAAAACAGAGGTAATTATAATAGGAACAACTATAAAAACAAATCATAACGCAGGCTTACAGCCCATAGAAAGTTGCTACTTGCAAAGATCAGGTAGTTACACGTGCACTTCAGATGAGCATTCTAACAGTTGTTTTAATCTCCAGGAATCTAATTAAACTTGCCTACTTGAAGAGTTAATCATTCATTATATTATAATTTCTCAGGGATGAGTATAAATAAATGAGAATATTTCATAGCACCATATATATGCATTAAAATGCATATCTGGGTACAGGTAATTATACCGGTATACATGTTTTCACATAATTAAAATACTTTAAGATCAAAGCAGAATTCTGTGTTTCGATCAAACACTATCAGAAAATCTGCTAATAATATTCATACATCATCAAAACATTTCACAGACTTGAATCACTGTAATTGTACATTTTCTGTGAAGACTGAACTGAAACAGAAACTTACCTCTGCAATTTATGTTGTGGGATTGGCGATTGGCAATTAAATCCTGATTGACAGACAAACATGTTACTGACATTAAGCATGAAGCAAAATGATATTTTTATTGTTTTATATATATATATATATATATATATAGAAAACACAAGACCAATAGTAAAACAATTAGGCCATTGGCTAATTTAAGATTGCTGAAATTATGACATAAGAAGCATCAATGAGTTATGAACTCTTAAACATTTAAACGTTGACATGCCTCCATTGTCTTAAAAGATGACTTACAATGTTAACTTGAGACAGTGGCAATTTAACTTTCAGCTTGTTTGTCATAACTGTTCACTTATATTTAGTAATTTAGGTTACAGAACAAAATGCTCAGTGCTCTGTCAGCGCTTAAATTTCGAGTCCAACAGGGCCCGCGTGTACCTCATTATACGTACATTTTACATTGAAAACATTTTAAGAGTATTAAAAAAAACAAAACAAACGAAACCAACACGTAATAGAAGTAAACTATAAATTTTACACATCGACTGTCGTACTTATATGAAGTTTAGCAACTTTCATATAAAGTACAAACTTAAAGTTCCTATTTCAGGGTAACCGCAGACTACCTAATTTCAGGTAATCTGCCAATTACATTTTTGTATTACTGTAGCTAATGTAGCCGAATATTCAGAGCTGCAGTTGTTTGCCGTTGACATTTCTGTCAAACGTGATCGAGAACCTACCTTGAAAAAGAATAAACTGGCAGAATAAAATTATCCAAGGAAGCAGCGCTTTCAATTTCCGTTTTATGTTCATTTCAGGGCTGAGTCCAAATGGAAAACAGGTGTAAAATCATGAAGGCATTTGACTATACTTGTGCGTTAGATTGTCAGAATTGCATTTTGTAGTCGAGCGCAGCCGAAATTCAGGCGGACGAGCCGAGGAAATCCTTAATGCATTACCTGCGCTTTGCAATTCTACCTGTGAAAGTAGGTGGATTAGTTAGAACTAACATCTGTGCAACAGCGCACCTGTCGGAATCTGCCTTCTTCGCAAGCTCCCGCACTCTGATGTTAACTTTGCCTTAGGATGTCACGACAGTTAAGATCGCTTCTCATTTATACACATCAAAAGACAATTATGAATTATGACTAGGCTTTCTGTCGACAAACACCGACAGGCACATGGGAACTAAATAAAGCAAACTGGCTGAACATTGCTGGTAAACAGATGACTGACACTATATGAAATTAAATTTAAAAGAGCAACTTTGTTAAAGGGCGATAAAGCGGTATCCTGCCTATTTTCAAAGCTTGGATCCAGGCTTGGATTAGCATCAAGCATTGACCCAGAACAAAAGCGTTGGAAAGGACTATTTGCTTAAAGACATCCAGGTGCCTGTCAACTGCGTGAAACAGCAGCACTTAGCCCAAATAACTTGCAGAAGACCACCCCCCAGTCGACGAGCGTAGCATACAACTGGGGTGTTCTAACTGCACCCTGGCAACCGACACACGCTGGTTTTGGTTACAAGCACAACCGCAGTAGAATTTTAAGGGACTGTTAATTTTTCTTAATTGCACTTTGTTGATCTGAGGGATTACTTACCCTGACAAGAAACTGCTGTAGATGCCATGAAGAAAAAGCCAGATATTCACAAAAAAAAGAAAACGGCTTGATAGAAATCCGGTATCGCAATTGTGCTTAGCAAACAAGGTGTCAAACAGGACAGTACAGAGTTTGAAAAGCACGGGTCTGCAAAATCAGTAGCAAGCAATCACTGCATTTTTAATTCAACATCAATCCCCACATTACCACTGAAACAAGCAGAGAAACACTTTGCAGGTTCATAGAGACAGAACATCGATTACAGCAGGACGAAGCACGATTAAATAATTTTTTTTCTGCCAAAGTAACGTGAGCTCTGAGGATCGGCCCAGGTCTCTGACACGTCAGGTGCTATCATAGAGGAAAAAAAGCAAACTAACAGAAAAGTAAATCAGGAATGTTAAGTCTACCTTTAGTAAAAGGCTGGTTGGAAAAGAAAAAGCAAGCAGAGTAAAAGACCAGTACAGTGAGCCTGAAGCTGATTTAGGTCATTTTCATTTTTATTGTATATAAAAGCGAAGACAGCATTTTTAACAGTAAGACTTCTGGTAGTGAGGGCGGGCTCCGGGTCAGCCGGCGGGAGTCAGCCACCAACAAGGTCCCGCGGTACCGGATCGGATCAGGATGTCTTCGATCTCCTTCTTAGAGGTTTCAACCACATCTGGAAACAGACCACAGCAAGTCAGCAAACCAGCTCTAACCAGGGAGCCCCATTACATTACATTACAGGCATTTAGCTCTTATCCAGAGCGACTTACACAACTTTTACAGAGCATTTTTACATTGTATCCACTTATACAGCTGGATATATACTGAAGCAATGCAGGTTAAGTACCTTGCTCAAGGGTACAACGGCAGTGTCCTTACCCGGGAATCGAACCTGCAACCTTTCGGTTACAAACCCAGTTCCTTACCCACTGTGTTACACTCCGACCAGGCATCCCTCCTGACTCTGTAACCAGGGAAGCCCATCTCCTGACTGTCAAACCAGGGAAGCCCATCTCCTGACTGTCAACCAGGGAGGCCCATCTCCTGACCGTCAAACCAGGGAGGCCCATCTCCTGACCGCCAAACCAGGGAGGTATCAGACAACATTCCATGCCTCTTGTGTAAACCTTCAGCATGAAAATATTGAAGTATTTTAAAGGCCAAGTAATAGCAATTTTCTCTTTGAAGCTTTCACAGGCATAAGCGAACATGAAAAACACAGACAGATACAGAATGACAAAAAAATTAGAAAATGTGAGGGCAGCTCACATTTCTGGTAGCGTGCCACAAGAGATCTGGAGACGGCCTGGTGGATTGCTGCAGAGAGAGAGAGAGAGAGAGAGAGATAGTGGAAATTGTGATCTCAAGGGTCACATCTCTCCTGCATCCTGTCAACAATCAGGCTGTTAACAATCATTCTGATTATCAACACATTTTATAAAGCAATAACTGTGACAGACACCTACAATACAATATAAAGCTTGCAACAGCCACACCCTGGACCACATTGACAAAGTTCTCCTAGGCGGCAAGATTCTTCTTTAAAATGGTGCATATGACATGTTGATTCAGTGAAATTGTAGCTGTGTGCAACAGACTCCTTCTGAATGCGTGCATTACTGGAAAGTACACAGACTGTCACATTCTCACGCTGACCTCCCTGACAGTCTGTCTTTATTGGACACTGAATAAATAAAATAACAGATGCAATGAAAAGTCTCGTTAGCGTTATGTCTGTATTACTTACGTGAACACATCTTACACATCCATGATACTTTGCGCGTAGCAAATATCGTTAGGTAGCTACCTACTAAGTGTTATGCATAACAGTGGCTAACAACAAGACTAACGTGGTCATAAAATTTTTCCCGACGGTGAAGAACGCCTGACTCGTTTACATTTTGAATAGATGTGGCTACTGGCTAAATCTATCGTCGTTTCCGTCGCAGCACTGTTGACACAAGCAATATCGGAAGGGAATTTTGTTTTGACTACGTAGTTAACCAAAAACGCCAACGACAGCTAAGGCTGATATATAACGCCGGTTAAGAAAGCATGTTACAATGTTGTAGGTAGAGAATTAACAGCAGATAAAGCACATAGCATTACCCAACGTTAGACAGATAGTTAATGTTAGCGACCTTGTACAACGGAGGCTAGTATTTGACGTTAATTAGCATGAGCTAGTCAGTCAGTTAATAGTTGTTTTCTTACCTTCGTAGTTGCGAATATAGGACATGGCATATAATTAATAGCCTTTCTCCAATTTGCCGGTTGAGTCTTTAGTCGTTGTGAAAATCCTATGAACGGGAGTGATGTTTATCTTTGGGAGCTCCTGATGACAGCGAGTGTAGAAGGTCGCCATTGCTAAACCGGAAAGAACCGAGCAGTACTAATTAGGGGAAGGAAGCGATTGTGCAAGTAGCCTATTTACTGGAGCTAGCCTGGAGCTATGAGGCTAAGGGCACGTCATCCTTGATCATCCTTGATAGCTTTGCCAAGCAAGCATTGTAGTCGGTGGAACGGTGGCGCAGTGGGTAGCGCTGTGGCCTCACAGTAAGAAGGTCGTGTTATCGAATCTCGGCTCTGTGCGGAGTTTGCATGTTCTCCCCGTGTCTACCTGGGTTTCCTCTGGGTACTCCGGTTTCCCCAATCCCAAAGACATGCAGACAGGTCAATTGGAGATACTAAATCGGCCACGGTGGCCTCGCTCACAACAAGCTGGGGTAGTCCCCCCCAGCCATCTTGCTGAGGAGTAGATAAGGTACGGTCGTTGCTAATGATATTTCACGCATTGTCACGGTGCTGCACTAATAAAGTCACAGACTGGCAAACCTCCGGTTGAAGGATTGAATCCCGCCTCGCACTCAGGCAGATAATTTCCTCTTTTACACTAACGTTTTCTTTAGTTTTTATATTTGCTTTACCAAAACTCACTCACGGCCACCCATATGCATTTCATGACGGAAAATTTATTCATTTTATTAAAAAGTTACACCAGTTGATCACTGTGCCATTTCTACTAACTATATTTCTTCGCTTGGCTACCATACAAAACCTTCTTATCAGCAAACGCCACGTTTCTACATGCATGTTACCTCGCCCTGTTCTCTATCTAGCCACATACATACAATTACTACGTATGTACGTTCTGCAACTCCCCATTAAAACATTACATTTAAAATCATGCCTCACCCATAAGTATAATTACTAATACTGAACATGAGAAAAGCACAGCAGTGCAAAAGATTTCACACGTTACTTAACCCTTCACTTTAACGATCGGTGCTTTACACCGACTATTATATATAGCATTCCATAAGGAAACTAAGCTCGCTTATGGTCACTTTATTTACTCTGCACTATATTCTGTGATCATGTCAACCTTCACCTACATGCCCATTCTGCTAAAAACATATTGTTTCAACTACGCAATTTCATCATTTCATCCTAATTTCTCTCACACTGTTGTTCTTTTCTCATATGCAAAGCCTGCTGGGACATATGCGTCTGCTCCTATTCTCCACAATCAAGTTTTCCGGTTCTAGCTTAGCAAAACAGTGAAGAGGATTCCCGCCTGCAGATAAGCCTATCAAAATGCCTTATAAACCTTACGAACACTAAAAGTACATCTCCACGAAATAACAGACAACGGAGCAGGACAGCAGGGTACAAAAGTTGCGACCTAGGCAGCTGTAATTCTAGGGGCTTGCTGATTCTTTTCTCTATCAAGGCTCGTTGGATGGCCGTCAAATCCGTGAGTACATACACTGGCCATATTTCACCTGCGTTTCTGTTACGTTTACACTTACGCCAGCGCACGTTTTGTCACGGTGCTAGCCAGCAAGCTAACAGAGACAGTCATACTACAGTTGTTATATATAAGTGCGTTTGAACATGATTATTTACAAGACTACAAAATCCCACAG
>CM077291.1:47500-57500 GCA_039654925.1 Anguilla pacifica | reverse complement strand
TACAGTTTAGATAGTTGGAGGGCGAGCGGGTGAAGATGTTTTTTCTATTAACTTTAAAAAGAGATTTTGTAAACAGTTTATATTAATTTGCTAGATTATTGATAAATGCTTCCTTAAATATTATGGTTTAATTAACCATTTAACGGGAGAATAAACATGGGCAGGGTAAACAACTACTGATTACCGCGTGATTGCGCTGGTCATTCCCAATGCCTAGCTGGGCATCGTACCCTGAGCAGAGTAAACAACGAGTGACCACCGCGAGATTGCGCTGGTCACTCTCAATGCCTGACCGGGCATTATACTAACATGTTCAATCTCCATACTACAGTCTAAGAAGTTGGAGGGCGAGCGGACAGGGGCTTTGTTCTATATTGGCTATTCAAAACGGTTTATTAAGATTAAATTATTGTTTTGTTATATTTGTGAGGTTATAGTTTTTTAAGGACTATTATATTTGGTAGTTTAATTAACCATTTAACGGGAGGATAAACATGGGCAGAGTAAACAACTACTGATTACCGCGAGATTGCGCTGGTCATTCCCAATGCCTAGCTGGGCATCGTACCCTGAGCAGAGTAAACAACGAGTGATTACCGCGAGATTGCGCTGGTCACTCTCAATGCCTGGTTGGGCATTATACTAACATGTTCAATCTCCATACTACAGTCTAAGAAGTTGGAGGGCGAGCGGACAGGGGCTTTGTTCTATATTGGCTATTCAAAACGGTTTATTAAGATTAAATTATTGTTTAGTTATATTTGTGAGGTTATAGTTTTTTAAGGACTATTATATTTGGTAGTTTAATTAACCATTTAACGGGAGGATAAACATGGGCAGAGTAAACAACTACTGATTACCGCGAGATTGCGCTGGTCATTCTCAATGCCTGGCTGGGCATTGTACCCTGAGCAGAGTAAACAACGAGTGATTACCGCGAGATTGCGCTGGTCACCCACAATGCCTGGTTGGGCATTATACTGCCATGTTCAACTTCCATACTACAGTCTAAGGAGTTGGAGGGCGAGCGGGCAGGGGGTTTGTTCTATTTTGACTATTCAAATGATTTATGAAGATTAAATTATTGCTTTGTTATCTTATTTATAAGGTTAGGGCTAGGGGGGTTAGGGTTAGAGTTAGGGCCAGGGTTAGGGTTGGAGTTAGGGTTAGGCCTAGGGTTAGGGTTGGAGTTAGGGTTAGGGCTAGGGTTAGAGTTAGGGCTAGGGTTAGGGTTGGAGTTAGGGTTAGGGTTAGGGTTGGAGTTAGGGTTAGGCCTAGGGTTAGGGTTGGAGTTAGGGCTAGGGTTAGGGTTAGGCCTAGGGCTAGGGTTGGGGTTAGGGTTAGGGTTGGAGTTAGGGTTAGGGTTAGGGTTAAGTTTAGGGTTAGAGTTAGGGTTAGGGTTAGGATTGGAGTTAGGGTTAGGGCTAGGGTTAGAGTTAGGGCTAGGGTTAGGGTTGGAGTTAGGGTTAGGGTTGGGCCTAGGGTTAGGGTTGGAGTTAGGGTTAGGCCTAGGGCTAGGGTTGGGGTTAGGGTTAGGGTTGGAGTTAGGGTTAGGGTTATGGTTAAGTTTAGGGTTAGGGTTAGGGTTAGGATTGGAGTTAGGGTTAGGGCTAGGGTTAGAGTTAGGGCTAGGGTTAGGGTTGGAGTTAGGGTTAGGGTTAGGCCTAGGGTTAGGGTTAGGGTTGGAGTTAGGGCTAGGTTTAGGGTTGGAGTTAGGGTTAGGGTCAGGGTTGGAGTTAGGGTTAGGCCTAGGGTTAGGGTTAGGGCTAGGGTTGGAGTTAGGGTTAGGGCTAGGGTTAGAGTTAGGGCTAGAGTTAGGGTTAGGGTTGGAGTTAGGGTTAGGCCTAGGGTTAGGGTTGGAGTTAGGGCTAGGTTTAGGGTTAGGGTTGGAGTTAGGGTTAGGGTCAGGGTTGGAGTTAGGGTTAGGCCTAGGGTTAGGGTTGGAGTTAGGGCTAGGTTTAGGGTTAGGGTTGGAGTTAGGGTTAGGGTCAGGGTTGGAGTTAGGGTTAGGCCTAGGGTTAGGGTTAGGGTTAGAGCTAGGGTTAGGGTTAGGGCTAGGGTTGGAGTTAGGGTTAGGGTTGGAGTTACGGTTAGGCCTAGGGTTAGGGTTAGGGTTGGAGTTAGGGTTAGGGCTAGGCTAGGGTTAGGGCTAGGGTTAGGGTTGGGGTTGGAGTTAGGGTTAGGGTTGGGATTGGGGTTAGGGTTTGGGCTAGGGTTGGGGTTAGAGTTAGAGTTAGGGTTGGGGTTAGGGTTAGGGTTGGAGTTACGGTTAGGCCTAGGGTTAGGGTTAGGGTTGGAGTTAGGGCTAGGGTTAGGGTTGGAGTTAGGGTCAGAGTTAGGGTTAGGGTTGGGGTTGGAGTTAGGGTTAGGGCTAGGGTTGGGGTTAGGGTTAGGGTTAGGGTTAGGGTTAGGGTTCTAGGGTTAGGGTTAGGGTTCTAGGGTTAGGGTTAGGGTTAGGGTTTAAATATGGGTTAGGGTTAGGGTTAGGGTTAGGGTTCGGGTTAGGGTTAGGGTTAGGGTTAGGGTTGGGTTGGGTTGGGTTAGGGTTAGGGTTGGGTTAGGGTTAGGGTTAGGGTTAGGTTAGGGTTAGGGTTAGGGTAGGGTTAGGGTTAGGGTTTAAATTTGGGTTAGGGTTAGGGTTCTAGGGTTAGGGTTAGGGTTCTAGGGTTAGGGTTAGGGTTAGGGTTCTAGGGTTAGGGTTAGGGTTAGGGTTTAAATTTGGGTTAGGGTTAGGGTTAGGGTTAGGGTTAGGGTTGGGTTAGGGTTAGGGTTAGGGTTAGGGTTAGGGTTAGGGTTAGGGTTAGGTTAGGGTTAGGGTTAGGGTTAGGGTTAGGGTTTAAATTTGGGTTAGGGTTAGGGTTCTAGGGTTAGGGTTAGGGTTAGGGGTAGGGTTAGGGTTAGGGTTAGGGTTAGGGTTAGGGTTAGGTTAGGGTTAGGTTAGGGTTAGGGTTAGGGTTAGGGTTAGGGTTAGGGTTAGGGTTTTTGAATATTACAATGGCTCCCCCGGTTGGGGGAGACCAAGGGCATGCACGGGCCTACGCTTATCAAGCACAACTCTCCATCTTGGCTATAATCCGGGATGAAGGTTTGCTAATTTAACGGGAGTATGTTCTGGTGAGCAAAGATGGAGTATTTCACCGCGAGATTGCGCTGGCTACTTTCCGTTGTCCCTGGACAACATACTCGACCAGTCCACATCCATGCTACCATGTACACGATTTTATGTTTTAACGAGAGGGTGATTATGGCGAGCACAATAGGAAACATGAGCCGCGAGATTGCGTCGGCCACGCTCCGACACCCGATTGGACACTGCACTCCGCCAGTCAACCTCTATGCTACCATATATATATATTTTTTTTATTTTTATTTTTTTTTTTATTTTTTTTTTTTTTATATAACTCTGTTGAGTATTGTGGTTTGATTAACCATTTAACGGGAGGATGAACATAGGGAGAGTAAAGAGAATGAGCAGCGAGACTGCGCTGGTCACTCTAAATGCCTGACTGGGCATTATACGCACCCGTTCAACCTCCATACTACAGTTTTTAAGTAGTTGGAGGGCGAGCGGATGAAGATGTTTTTTCTTATTGACTTTATAAAAAATAGATTTTGTAACAGTTTATATTAATTTGCTAAATTATTGATAAATACTTCTTTAAATATTGTGGTTTAATTAACTCTTTAACAGGAGGATGAGTATGGGCAGAGTACATAGCGAATGATTACCGCGGGATTGCGCCGGTCATTCTCAATGCCTGACTGGGCTTTATACTCACATGTTCAACTTCCATCCTACCGTCTATGGAGTTGGAGGGTGAAGGGGCAGGGGGTTTGTTCTATTGTTAACTTTTCAAAACGGTTTATTAACATTAAATTATTGCTTTGCTATATTATTTATAAGTTTATTATTCATGAAAGACTGTTAGATTCTATGGTTTAATTGACTATTTAGCGGGGGGATGAACATGGGCCGAGTAAACAGCGAATGATTACCGCGAGATTGCGCTGGTCATTCTTAATGCCTGACTGGGCATTTATACTCACATGTTCAACCTCCATACTACAGTCTGTGAAGTTGGAGGGCGAGCGGGCAGGGGGTTTGCTCTATGTTAACTTTTCGAAACGGTTTATTGTTTATGAAAGACTCTGTTAGATTCTATGGTTTAATTGATCATTTAGCGGGAGGATGAACATGGGCCGAGTAAACAGTGAATGATTACCGCGAGATTGCGCTGGTCATTCTTAATGCCTGACTGGGCATTTATACTCTCATGTTCAACTTCCATACTACAGTCTATGGAGTTTGAGGGCGAACGGGCAGGGGGTTTGCTCTATGTTAACTTTTCAAAACGGTTTATTAACATTAAATTATTGCTTTGCTATATTATTTATAAGTTTATTGTTTATGAAAGACTCTGTTAGATTCTATGGTTCAATTGACCATTTAGCGGGAGGATGAACATGGGCCGAGTAAACAGTGAATGATTACCGCGAGATTGCGCCGGTCATTCTTAATGCCTGACTGGGCATTTATACTCTCATGTTCAACTTCCATACTACAGTCTATGGAGTTGGAGGGCGAGCGGGCAGGGGGTTTGCTCTATGTTAACTTTTCAAAACGGTTTATTAACATTAAATTATTGCTTTGCTATATTATTTATAAGTTTATTGTTCATGAAAGACTGTTAGATTCTATGGTTTAATTGACCATTTAGCGGGGGGATGAACATGGGCCGAGTAAACAGCGAATGATTACCGCGAGATTGCGCTGGTCATTCTTAATGCCTGACTGGGCATTATACTCACATGTTCAACCTCCATACTACAGTCTATGAAGTTGGAGGGCGAGCGGGCAGGGGGTTTGCTCTATGTTAACCTTTCGAAACGGTTTATTGTTTATGAAAGACTCTGTTAGATTCTATGGTTTAATTGATCATTTAGCGGGAGGATGAACATGGGCCGAGTAAACAGTGAATGATTACCGCGAGATTGCGCTGGTCATTCTTAATGCCTGACTGGGCATTTATACTCTCATGTTCAATTTCCATACTACAGTCTATGGAGTTTGAGGGCGAGCGGGCAGGGGGTTTGCTCTATGTTAACTTTTCAAAACGGGTTATTAACATTAAATTATTGCTTTGCTATATTATTTATAAGTTTATTGTTTATGAAAGACTCTGTTAGATTCTATGGTTTAATTGACCATTTAGCGGGAGGATGAACATGGGCCGAGTAAACAGTGAATGATTACCGCGAGATTGTGCCGGTCATTCTTAATGCCTGACTGGGCATTTATACTCTCATGTTCAACCTCCATACTACAGTCTAAGGAGTTGGAAGGTGAGCGAGCAGGGGGTTTGTTCTATATTAACTATTCAAAATGGTTCATTAAGATAAAATGATTGCTTTGTTATAGTTTCTCACAGGCTCTGTTATATCTTACAGATCAATTAACCATCCAACGGGAGGACAAGCTCGACCGGGCATTATACTCACGTGTTCGATCTCCATACTACCGTCCAAGTAGTTGGTAGGTGAATGGGTGGGGTTTTTTATTCTAATAACTTTTCAAACAGATTTTGTAAGCGTTTATTATGATTGAGTTACTTGTTTGCTAGATTATTTATTGTTTATGAAAGATTGCTCAGTAGAGGGGTTGGGGATAGGGTAAGGGCTGGGGTTAGGGTTACTGGTTAAGGCTAAGGTTAGAGGTGGGGGTTAGGGTTGGGGTAGGGTTAGGGTTGGAATTAGGGTTGGAGTTATGGTTAGGACTAGGGTAAGGGTTAGGGTTGGGGCTGGAGTTAGGGTTAGGGCTAGGGTCACGGTTAGTGTTAGGGGTTAGGGATTAGGGTTAGGGTTGGGGTTTAGGGTTAGGGTAAGGGTTAGGGTTGGAGTTAGGGTTAGGGTTAGGGGTTAGGGTTGGGGTTGGGTTAGTGTTGGGTTAGGGTTAAGGTTAGGGTTAGGGCTAGGGTCGGGGTCAGGGCTAGGGTTAGGGTTAGGGGTAGGGCTAGTGTTAGGGCTAGGGCTAGGGCTAGGGTTAGGGTTAGGGTTGGGACTAGGGTTAGGGTTAGGGCTAGTGTTGGGGTTAGGGTTTGTGTTAGGGTTAGGGCTAGGGGTGGGGTTAGGGTTAGGGTTGGGGCTAGTGTTAGGGTTAGGGCTAGTGTTAGGGTTAGGGTTAGTGTTGGGGTTAGGGTTTGGGTTAGGGCTAGGGTTAGGGGTGGGGTTAGGGTTGGGATTTGGGCTAGGGTTAGGGCTAGGGTTATGGTTGGGGTTGGGGTTAGGGTTAGGGCTAGTATTAGGGTTAGGGTTAGGGTTAGGGTTAGGGGTGGGGTTAGGGTTGGGGCTAGGGTTAGGGTTAAGGATAGGGGTAGGGTTAAGGTTAGGGTTAGGTTAGGTTAGGGTTAGGGTTAGGGTTGGGGCTAGTGTTAGGGTTAGGGTTAGGGCTAGTGTTAGGGTTAGGGTTAGGGCTAGGGTTAGTGTTGGGGTTAGGGTTAGGGCTAGGGTTAGGGGTGGGGTTAGGGTTAGGGTTAGGGTTGGGATTTGGGCTAGGGTTAGGGCTAGTGTTGGGGTTAGGGTTAGGGCTAGGGCTAGGGTTAGGGTTAGGGTTAGGGCTAGTGTTGGGGTTAGGGCTAGGGTTAGGGCTAGGGTTATGGTTGGGGTTGGGGCTAGGGTTAGGGTTAGGGCTAGTATTAGGGTTAGGGCTAGGGTTAGGGTTAGGGGTGGGGTTAGGGTTGGGGCTAGGGTTAGGGTTAGGGTTAGGGTTGGGGCTAGGGTTAGGGTTAGGGCTAGGGGTAGGGTTAAGGTTAGGGCTAGGATTAGGGTTAGGGTTAGGGGTGGGGTTAGGGTTAGGGCTAGTGTTAGTGTTAGGGTTAGGGCCAGGGCTAGTGTTAGTGTTAGGGTTTGGGTTAGGGCTAGGGCTAGGGTTAGGGTTAGGGTTAATGTTAGGGGTGGGGTTAGGGTTAGGGCTAGGGTTAAGGTAAGGTTTGGAGTAAGGGTTAGGTTAGTGTCAGGGATGCAGTTACTTATTTTTGTTTGTTGATGTTTGTGGATGTTAAGAGAATGTTTTTTGTTTCTAAAATTTTAGGACACATCATCAGTAAGGTACCTCAGGTTCATCAGGTGTTTCGGCCTTTAAACCCTATACACCCTCCTCCGAGGCGGCCAGCCGGGGTTGATCAAATCTCGACTTGTGTCCCATGCCCAATTGTGTTAGGGTCTTAGTTTTCGGCCAAGAAATTTTTGTTTTTGCTATAACAGATTATTTATTACCCTTAATATTAATGATATTTCTATCAGAGTTTTTAATCAATCTGTAAATTGAGGTTAAGAGTTGCGTTTTTTCCTGTAAAATAAAATCTTTTTTAATTCTAATCAAAATACTAAAAACAATTATTTTTTAATTCTATTTGATCTTGATAATTTTAGGGGGAGTGAAGAAATTTGAAAGAGTCTAAACTGATTTTGGTTCATCAGATTCACGTGTGTAGTGCAAGATGGTCTGGTGTGTGGGTGGTGCTAATCACCGATAGAAAATTGGGCACCATTTAAGGTCTGTGGCCCCAGACCACCACACCCTGCGTGCTTGTCCAAGTGGACCCAGGGGGGCTGGATACCTACCTTGTGCAGACTGTTCGTTAACACCGCAGGGTATCCCAGTCTGCTACTCATTAATGAGCAGACGGACGAACAACCGAACGGACGCACGAACGAACGAACGAACAGTTCTATGAACGAATGCACGAGCCGGCGAAAGCCCGGCCGAACGCCCGAGCGGCCGAGCGATTGCACGAGCGAATGGTGGAGCCAACCACCAGACGAACGATCACAAAAGCCCGAACCGACGGACGAACGGACGAACAATCGAACGGCCGGACGATCGAACGGTCGAACCAGCGAACCCACGGCCGAAAGCACGAACGGCCGAACGATCGAACAGCTAGGCGATCGGACGATCGAATGGTCGAGCATGTGACCAGACGAAGCGACTCAAAAACACCAGCCGACGAACGAACGGACGAACGGACGGTCGGACGTCTGAACGCCTGCACGAACGAACGAACGAATGCACGAACGAATGAACGCACGAACGCTCTAACCAGGGGACGGGTCTAGTGCCGTGCATTACGTCACCTCCCAGAAGCCCTGGGTGGGGGTCCGCGTCCAGCGGGTGGTCTCGTGCCCCAAGTGTTACCAGTCGAGTAAAGCCTCGTATACTGGAACTCTTCGGGAAACCATCAGGCTTCTACTGGGTTGGACCCCCGAGGATTTATAGCATTCCTGCGGATAATCTCACTTGCCAGATCAATGGCAGCATGGAGACGATCAGCCTTCTACAGGAAGTATGCCTCCCCTTAATTTTTGATCCATTGGCTATCTCTGGCCTTATTAAGGTCGATTTGGTTCGTTTATGTTATTTTCGTTTTTTTGAAAATTCGATTAATTTTATTGTTTTGTTTACGTCTCAACCTTGTATTCTTTCAGGCAAAAAAAACGGTTTGTTGCTATCTATTATCGTTTTCCAGATATTAACGTTTAAAGTCATAAATGAACGTTTATCCTATAATCCCTTGCTTAGTTAAGGCTACATTGGTGGCTCAGCAGCAGAGCTCCCGCCCCCCACACGGGAGACCCGGGCTCGAATCCCGGTCGGCGCCAACAACACCTATCTCTCATTGTTTATTTAAATAAATGTAGCAGGTTTATTTTACATATTATATTATTCTTACAAGATTATGTTGTTATTTAATTCTTATTATGAACATTAAATTATCGGTTTTTGAATTTTCGGTTTAAATAGGTTATTTTAATTATCGGTTTAATAGAAAATTTATGGGATATCATCCTCGAGCCCTTGTGATTTATTGAGAGAGTGCTACTTCCGATGGCTCTGGCTGGTTAGGGTTTTTGAATATTACAATGGCTCCCCCGGTTGGGGGAGACCAAGGGCATGCACGGGCCTACGCTTATCAAGCACAACTCTCCATCTTGGCTATAATCCGGGATGAAGGTTTGCTAATTTAACGGGAGTATGTTCTGGTGAGCAAAGATGGAGTATTTCACCGCGAGATTGCGCTGGCTACTTTCCGTTGTCCCTGGACAACATACTCGACCAGTCCACATCCATGCTACCATGTACACGATTTTATGTTTTAACGAGAGGGTGATTATGGCGAGCACAATAGGAAACATGAGCCGCGAGATTGCGTCGGCCACGCTCCGACACCCGATTGGACACTGCACTCCGCCAGTCAACCTCTATGCTACCATATATATATATATATATTTTTTTTTATTTTTTATTTTTATTTATTTTTTTTTATATAACTCCGTTGAATATTGTGGTTTGATTAACCATTTAACGGGAGGATGAACATAGGGAGAGTAAAGAGAATGAGCAGCGAGACTGCGCTGGTCACTCTAAATGCCTGACTGGGCATTATACTCACCCGTTCAACCTCCATACTACAGTTTTTAAGTAGTTGGAGGGCGAGCGGGTGAAGATGTTTTTTCTTATTGACTTTATAAAAAATAGATTTTGTAACAGTTTATATTAATTTGCTAAATTATTGATAAATACTTCTTTAAATATTGTGGTTTAATTAACTCTTTAACAGGAGGATGAGTATGGGCAGAGTACATAGCGAATGATTACCGCGGGATTGCGCCGGTCATTCTCAATGCCTGACTGGGCTTTATACTCACATGTTCAACTTCCATCCTACCGTCTATGGAGTTGGAGGGTGAAGGGGCAGGGGGTTTGTTCTATTGTTAACTTTTCAAAACGGTTTATTAACATTAAATTATTGCTTTGCTATATTATTTATAAGTTTATTATTCATGAAAGACTGTTAGATTCTATGGTTTAATTGACTATTTAGCGGGGGGATGAACATGGGCCGAGTAAACAGCGAATGATTACCGCGAGATTGCGCTGGTCATTCTTAATGCCTGACTGGGCATTTATACTCACATGTTCAACCTCCATACTACAGTCTGT
>CM077291.1:2500-7500 GCA_039654925.1 Anguilla pacifica | reverse complement strand
TTAGGGTTCTAGGGTTAGGGTTAGGGTTCTAGGGTTAGGGTTAGGGTTCTAGGGTTAGGGTTTAAATTTGGGTTAGGGTTAGGGTTAGGGTTAGGGTTAGGGTTAGGGTTAGGGTTAGGGTTAGGGTTAGGTTAGGTTAGGGTTAGGGTTAGGGTTAGGGTTAGGGTTAGGGTTAGGGGGTTAGGGTTAGGGTTAGGGTTCTAGGGTTAGGGTTAGGGTTCTAGGGTTAGGGTTTAAATTTGGGTTAGGGTTAGGGTTCTAGGGTTAGGGTTAGGGTTCTAGGGTTAGGGTTTAAATTTGGGTTAGGGTTAGGGTTCTAGGGTTAGGGTTAGGGTTCTAGGGTTAGGGTTAGGGTTCTAGGGTTAGGGTTTAAATTTGGGTTAGGGTTAGGGTTCTAGGGTTAGGGTTAGGGTTCTAGGGTTAGGGTTTAAATTTGGGTTAGGGTTAGGGTTCTAGGGTTAGGGTTAGGGTTCTAGGGTTAGGGTTAGGGTTCTAGGGTTAGGGTTTAAATTTGGGTTAGGGTTAGGGTTCTAGGGTTAGGGTTAGGGTTCTAGGGTTAGGGTTAGGGTTCTAGGGTTAGGGTTTAAATTTGGGTTAGGGTTAGGGTTCTAGGGTTAGGGTTAGGGTTCTAGGGTTAGGGTTTAAATTTGGGTTACGGTTAGGGTTCTAGGGTTAGGGTTAGGGTTCTAGGGTTCGGGTTAGGGTTAGGGTTAGGGTTAGGGTTGGGGTTAGGGTTGGGTTAGGGTTAGGGTTAGGGTTAGGGTTCTAGGGTTAGGGTTAGGGTTCTAGGGTTAGGGTTTAAATTTGGGTTAGGGTTAGGGTTCTAGGGTTAGGGTTAGGGTTCTAGGGTTAGGGTTTAAATTTGGGTTAGGGTTAGGGTTCTAGGGTTAGGGTTAGGGTTCTAGGGTTAGGGTTAGGGTTCTAGGGTTAGGGTTTAAATTTGGGTTAGGTTTAGGGTTCTAGGGTTAGGGTTAGGGTTCTAGGGTTAGGGTTAAATTTGGGTTAGGGTTAGGGTTCTAGGGTTAGGGTTAGGGTTCTAGGGTTAGGGTTAGGGTTCTAGGATTAGGGTTAGGGTTCTAGGGTTAGGGTTTAATTTGGGTTAGGGTTAGGGTTAGGGTTAGGGTTAGGGTTAGGGTTGGGTTAGGGTTAGGGTTAGGGTTAGGGTTTAAATTTGGGTTAGGGTTAGGGTTCTAGGGTTAGGGTTAGGGTTCTAGGGTTAGGGTTAGGGTTCTAGGGTTAGGGTTAGGGTTAGGGTTAGGGTTAGGGTTAGGGTTAGGGTTAGGGTTAGGGTTAGGGTTAGGGTTAGGGTTAGGGTTAGGGTTAGGGTTAGGGTTAGGGTTAGGGTTAGGGTTAGGGTTAGGGTTAGGGTTAGGGTTAGGGTTAGGGTTAGGGTTAGGGTTAGGGTTAGGGTTAGGGTTAGGGTTAGGGTTAGGGTTAGGGTTAGGGTTAGGGTTAGGGTTAGGGTTAGGGTTAGGGTTAGGGTTAGGGTTAGGTTAGGGTTAGGGTTAGGGTTAGGGTTAGGGTTAGGGTTAGGGTTAGGGTTAGGGTTAGGGTTAGGGTTAGGGTTAGGGTTAGGGTTAGGGTTAGGGTTAGGGTTAGGGTTAGGGTTAGGGTTAGGGTTAGGGTTAGGGTTAGGGTTAGGGTTAGGGTTAGGGTTAGGGTTAGGGTTAGGGTTAGGGTTAGGGTTAGGGTTAGGGTTAGGGTTAGGGTTAGGGTTAGGGTTAGGGTTAGGGTTAGGGTTAGGGTTAGGGTTAGGGTTAGGGTTAGGGTTAGGGTTAGGGTTAGGGTTAGGGTTAGGGTTAGGGTTAGGGTTAGGGTTAGGGTTAGGGTTAGGGTTAGGGTTAGGGTTAGGGTTAGGGTTAGGGTTAGGGTTAGGGTTAGGGTTAGGGTAGGGTTAGGGTTAGGGTTAGGGTTAGGGTTAGGGTTAGGGTTAGGGTTAGGGTTAGGGTTAGGGTTAGGTTAGGGTTAGGGTTAGGGTTAGGGTTAGGGTTAGGGTTAGGGTTAGGGTTAGGGTTAGGGTTAGGGTTAGGGTTAGGGTTAGGGTTAGGGTTAGGGTTAGGGTTAGGGTTAGGGTTAGGGTTAGGGTTAGGGTTAGGGTTAGGGTTAGGGTTAGGGTTAGGGTTAGGGTTAGGGTTAGGGTTAGGGTTAGGGTTAGGGTTAGGGTTAGGGTTAGGTTAGGGTTAGGGTTAGGGTTAGGGTTAGGGTTAGGGTTAGGGTTAGGGTTAGGGTTAGGGTTAGGGTTAGGGTTAGGGTTAGGGTTAGGGTTAGGGTTAGGGTTAGGGTTAGGGTTAGGTTAGGGTTAGGGTTAGGGTTAGGGTTAGGGTTAGGGTTAGGGTTAGGGTTAGGGTTAGGTTAGGGTTAGGGTTAGGGTTAGGGTTAGGGTTAGGGTTAGGGTTAGGGTTAGGGTTAGGGTTAGGGTTAGGGTTAGGGTTAGGGTTAGGGTTAGGGTTAGGGTTAGGGTTAGGGTTAGGGTTAGGGTTAGGGTTAGGGTTAGGGTTAGGGTTAGGGTTAGGGTTAGGGTTAGGGTTAGGGTTAGGGTTAGGGTTAGGGTTAGGTTAGGGTTAGGGTTAGGGTTAGGGTTAGGGTTAGGGTTAGGGTTAGGGGTTAGGGTTAGGGTTAGGGTTAGGGTTAGGGTTAGGGTTAGGGTTAGGGTTAGGGTTAGGGTTAGGGTTAGGGTTAGGGTTAGGGTTAGGGTTAGGGTTAGGGTTAGGGTTAGGGTTAGGGTTAGGGTTAGGGTTAGGGTTAGGGTTAGGGTTAGGGTTAGGGTTAGGGTTAGGGTTAGGGTTAGGGTTAGGGTTAGGGTTAGGGTTAGGGTTAGGGTTAGGGTTAGGGTTAGGGTTAGGGTTAGGGTTAGGGTTAGGGTTAGGGTTAGGGTTAGGGTTAGGGTTAGGGTTAGGGTTAGGGTTAGGGTTAGGGTTAGGGTTAGGGTTAGGGTTAGGGTTAGGGTTAGGGTTAGGGTTAGGGTTAGGGTTAGGGTTAGGGTTAGGGTTAGGGTTAGGGTTAGGGTTAGGGTTAGGGTTAGGGTTAGGGTTAGGGTTAGGGTTAGGGTTAGGGTTAGGGTTAGGGTTAGGGTTAGGGTTAGGGTTAGGGTTAGGGTTAGGGTTAGGGTTAGGGTTAGGGTTAGGGTTAGGGTTAGGGTTAGGGTTAGGGTTAGGGTTAGGGTTAGGTTAGGGTTAGGGTTAGGGTTAGGGTTAGGGTTAGGGTTAGGGTTAGGGTTAGGGTTAGGGTTAGGGTTAGGGTTAGGGTTAGGGTTAGGGTTAGGGTTAGGGTTAGGGTTAGGGTTAGGGTTAGGGTTAGGGTTAGGGTTAGGGTTAGGGTTAGGGTTAGGGTTAGGGTTAGGGTTAGGGTTAGGGTTAGGGTTAGGGTTAGGGTTAGGGTTAGGGTTAGGGTTAGGGTTAGGGTTAGGGTTAGGGTTAGGGTTAGGGTTAGGGTTAGGGTTAGGGTTAGGGTTAGGGTTAGGGTTAGGGTTAGGGTTAGGGTTAGGGTTAGGGTTAGGGTTAGGGTTAGGGTTAGGGTTAGGGTTAGGGTTAGGGTTAGGGTTAGGGTTAGGGTTAGGGTTAGGGTTAGGGTTAGGGTTAGGGTTAGGGTTAGGGTTAGGGTTAGGGTTAGGGTTAGGGTTAGGGTTAGGGTTAGGGTTAGGGTTAGGGTTAGGGTTAGGGTTAGGGTTAGGGTTAGGGTTAGGGTTAGGGTTAGGGTTAGGGTTAGGGTTAGGGTTAGGGTTAGGGTTAGGGTTAGGGTTAGGGTTAGGGTTAGGGTTAGGGTTAGGGTTAGGGTTAGGGTTAGGGTTAGGGTTAGGGTTAGGGTTAGGGTTAGGGTTAGGGTTAGGGTTAGGGTTAGGGTTAGGGTTAGGGTTAGGGTTAGGGTTAGGGTTAGGGTTAGGGTTAGGGTTAGGGTTAGGGTTAGGGTTAGGGTTAGGGTTAGGGTTAGGGTTAGGGTTAGGGTTAGGGTTAGGGTTAGGGTTAGGGTTAGGGTTAGGGTTAGGGTTAGGGTTAGGGTTAGGGTTAGGGTTAGGGTTAGGGTTAGGGTTAGGGTTAGGGTTAGGGTTAGGGTTAGGGTTAGGGTTAGGGTTAGGGTTAGGGTTAGGGTTAGGGTTAGGGTTAGGGTTAGGGTTAGGGTTAGGGTTAGGGTTAGGGTTAGGGTTAGGGTTAGGGTTAGGGTTAGGGTTAGGGTTAGGGTTAGGGTTAGGGTTAGGGTTAGGGTTAGGGTTAGGGTTAGGGTTAGGGTTAGGGTTAGGGTTAGGGTTAGGGTTAGGGTTAGGGTTAGGGTTAGGGTTAGGGTTAGGGTTAGGGTTAGGGTTAGGGTTAGGGTTAGGGTTAGGGTTAGGGTTAGGGTTAGGGTTAGGGTTAGGGTTAGGGTTAGGGTTAGGGTTAGGGTTAGGGTTAGGGTTAGGGTTAGGGTTAGGGTTAGGGTTAGGGTTAGGGTTAGGGTTAGGGTTAGGGTTAGGGTTAGGGTTAGGGTTAGGGTTAGGGTTAGGGTTAGGGTTAGGGTTAGGGTTAGGGTTAGGGTTAGGGTTAGGGTTAGGGTTAGGGTTAGGGTTAGGGTTAGGGTTAGGGTTAGGGTTAGGGTTAGGGTTAGGGTTAGGGTTAGGGTTAGGGTTAGGGTTAGGGTTAGGGTTAGGGTTAGGGTTAGGGTTAGGGTTAGGGTTAGGGTTAGGGTTAGGGTTAGGGTTAGGGTTAGGTTAGGGGTTAGGGTTAGGGTTAGGGTTAGGGTTAGGGTTAGGGTTAGGGTTAGGGTTAGGGTTAGGGTTAGGGTTAGGGTTAGGGTTAGGGTTAGGGTTAGGGTTAGGGTTAGGGTTAGGGTTAGGGTTAGGGTTAGGGTTAGGGTTAGGGTTAGGGTTAGGGTTAGGGTTAGGGTTAGGGTTAGGGTTAGGGTTAGGGTTAGGGTTAGGGTTAGGGTTAGGGTTAGGGTTAGGGTTAGGGTTAGGGTTAGGGTTAGGGTTAGGGTTAGGGTTAGGGTTAGGGTTAGGGTTAGGGTTAGGGTTAGGGTTAGGGTTAGGGTTA
>CM077290.1:61390278-61399891 GCA_039654925.1 Anguilla pacifica | reverse complement strand
CTAACCCTAACCCTAACCCTAACCCCTAACCCTAACCCTAACCCTAACCCTAACCCTAACCACCTAACCCTAACCCTAACCCTAACCCTAACCCTAACCCTAACCCTAACCCTAACCTAACCCTAACCCTAACCCTAACCCTAACCCTAACCTAACCCTAACCCTAACCCTAACCCTAACCCTAACCCTAACCCTAACCCTAACCCTAACCCTAACCCTAACCCTAACCCTAACCCTAACCCTAACCCTAACCCTAACCCTAACCCTAACCCTAACCCTAACCCTAACCCTAACCCTAACCCTAACCCTAACCCTAACCTAACCCTACCCTACCCTAACCCTAACCCTAACCCTAACCCTAACCCTAACCCTAACCCCTAACCCTAACCCTAACCCTAACCCTAACCCTAACCTAACCCTAACCCTAACCCTAACCCTAACCCTAACCCTAACAACCCTAACCCTAACCCTAACCCTAACCCTAACCCTAACCCTAACCCTAACCCTAACCCTAACCCTAACCCTAACCCTAACCCTAACCCTAACCCTACCCTAACCCTAACCCTAACCCTAACCCTAACCCTAAACCCTAACCCTAACCCTAACCCTAACCCTAACCCTAACCCTAACCCTAACCCTAACCCTAACCCTAACCCTAACCCTAACCCTAACCCTAACCCCTAACCCTAACCCTAACCCTAACCCTAACCCTAACCCTAACCCTAACCCTAACCCTAACCCTAACCCTAACCCTAACCCTAACCCTAACCCTAACCCTAACCCTAACCCTAACCCTAACCCTAACCCTAACCCTAACCCTAACCCTAACCCTAACCCTAACCCTAACCCTAACCCTAACCCTAACCCTAACCCTAACCCTAACCCTAACCCTAACCCTAACCCTAACCCTAACCCTAACCCTAACCCTAACCCTAACCCTAACCCTAACCCTAACCCTAACCCTAACCCTAACCCTAACCCTAACCCTAACCCTAACCCTAACCTAACCCTAACCCTAACCCTAACCCTAACCCTAACCTAACCCTAACCCTAACCCTAACCCTAACCCTAACCCTAACCCTAACCCTAACCCTAACCCTAACCCTAACCCTAACCCTAACCCTAACCCTAACCCTAACCCTAACCCTACCCTAACCCTAACCCTAACCTAACCCTAACCCTAACCCTAACCCTAACCCTAACCCTAACCCTAACCCTAACCCTAACCCTAACCCTAACCCTAACCCTAACCCTAACCCTAACCCTAACCCTAACCCTAACCCTAACCCTAACCCTAACCCTAACCCTAACCCTAACCCTAACCCTAACCCTAACCCTAACCCTAACCCTAACCCTAACCCTAACCCTAACCCTAACCCTAACCCTAACCCTAACCCTAACCCTAACCCTAACCCTAACCCTAACCCTAACCCTAACCCTAACCCTAACCCTAACCCTAACCCTAACCCTAACCCTAACCCTAACCCTAACCCTAACCCTAACCCTAACCCTAACCCTAACCCTAACCCTAACCCTAACCCTAACCCTAACCCTAACCCTAACCCTAACCCTAACCCTAACCCTAACCCTAACCCTAACCCTAACCCTAACCCTAACCCTAACCCTAACCCTAACCCTAACCCTAACCCTAACCCTAACCCTAACCCTAACCCTAACCCTAACCCTAACCCTAACCCTAACCCTAACCCTAACCCTAACCCTAACCCTAACCCTAACCCTAACCCTAACCCTAACCCTAACCCTAACCCTAACCCTAACCCTAACCCTAACCCTAACCCTAACCCTAACCCTAACCCTAACCCTAACCCTAACCCTAACCCTAACCCTAACCCTAACCCTAACCCTAACCCTAACCCTAACCCTAACCCTAACCCTAACCCTAACCCTAACCCTAACCCTAACCCTAACCCTAACCCTAACCCTAACCCTAACCCTAACCCTAACCCTAACCCTAACCCTAACCCTAACCCTAACCCTAACCCTAACCCTAACCCTAACCCTAACCCTAACCCTAACCCTAACCCTAACCCTAACCCTAACCCTAACCCTAACCCTAACCCTAACCCTAACCCTAACCCTAACCCTAACCCTAACCCTAACCCTAACCCTAACCCTAACCCTAACCCTAACCCTAACCCTAACCCTAACCCTAACCCTAACCCTAACCCTAACCCTAACCCTAACCCTAACCCTAACCCTAACCCTAACCCTAACCCTAACCCTAACCCTAACCCTAACCCTAACCCTAACCCTAACCCTAACCCTAACCCTAACCCTAACCCTAACCCTAACCCTAACCCTAACCCTAACCCTAACCCTAACCCTAACCCTAACCCTAACCCTAACCCTAACCCTAACCCTAACCCTAACCCTAACCCTAACCCTAACCCTAACCCTAACCCTAACCCTAACCCTAACCCTAACCCTAACCCTAACCCTAACCCTAACCCTAACCCTAACCCTAACCCTAACCCTAACCCTAACCCTAACCCTAACCCTAACCCTAACCCTAACCCTAACCCTAACCCTAACCCTAACCCTAACCCTAACCCTAACCCTAACCCTAACCCTAACCCTAACCCTAACCCTAACCCTAACCCTAACCCTAACCCTAACCCTAACCCTAACCCTAACCCTAACCCTAACCCTAACCCTAACCCTAACCCTAACCCTAACCCTAACCCTAACCCTAACCCTAACCCTAACCCTAACCCTAACCCTAACCCTAACCCTAACCCTAACCCTAACCCTAACCCTAACCCTAACCCTAACCCTAACCCTAACCCTAACCCTAACCCTAACCCTAACCCTAACCCTAACCCTAACCCTAACCCTAACCCTAACCCTAACCCTAACCCTAACCCTAACCCTAACCCTAACCCTAACCCTAACCCTAACCCTAACCCTAACCCTAACCCTAACCCTAACCCTAACCCTAACCCTAACCCTAACCCTAACCCTAACCCTAACCCTAACCCTAACCCTAACCCTAACCCTAACCCTAACCCTAACCCTAACCCTAACCCTAACCCTAACCCTAACCCTAACCCTAACCCTAACCCTAACCCTAACCCTAACCCTAACCCTAACCCTAACCCTAACCCTAACCCTAACCCTAACCCTAACCCTAACCCTAACCCTAACCCTAACCCTAACCCTAACCCTAACCCTAACCCTAACCCTAACCCTAACCCTAACCCTAACCCTAACCCTAACCCTAACCCTAACCCTAACCCTAACCCTAACCCTAACCCTAACCCTAACCCTAACCCTAACCCTAACCCTAACCCTAACCCTAACCCTAACCCTAACCCTAACCCTAACCCTAACCCTAACCCTAACCCTAACCCTAACCCTAACCCTAACCCTAACCCTAACCCTAACCCTAACCCTAACCCTAACCCTAACCCTAACCCTAACCCTAACCCTAACCCTAACCCTAACCCTAACCCTAACCCTAACCCTAACCCTAACCCTAACCCTAACCCTAACCCTAACCCTAACCCTAACCCTAACCCTAACCCTAACCCTAACCCTAACCCTAACCCTAACCCTAACCCTAACCCTAACCCTAACCCTAACCCTAACCCTAACCCTAACCCTAACCCTAACCCTAACCCTAACCCTAACCCTAACCCTAACCCTAACCCTAACCCTAACCCTAACCCTAACCCTAACCCTAACCCTAACCCTAACCCTAACCCTAACCCTAACCCTAACCCTAACCCTAACCCTAACCCTAACCCTAACCCTAACCCTAACCCTAACCCTAACCCTAACCCTAACCCTAACCCTAACCCTAACCCTAACCCTAACCCTAACCCTAACCCTAACCCTAACCCTAACCCTAACCCTAACCCTAACCCTAACCCTAACCCTAACCCTAACCCTAACCCTAACCCTAACCCTAACCCTAACCCTAACCCTAACCCTAACCCTAACCCTAACCCTAACCCTAACCCTAACCCTAACCCTAACCCTAACCCTAACCCTAACCCTAACCCTAACCCTAACCCTAACCCTAACCCTAACCCTAACCCTAACCCTAACCCTAACCCTAACCCTAACCCTAACCCTAACCCTAACCCTAACCCTAACCCTAACCCTAACCCTAACCCTAACCCTAACCCTAACCCTAACCCTAACCCTAACCCTAACCCTAACCCTAACCCTAACCCTAACCCTAACCCTAACCCTAACCCTAACCCTAACCCTAACCCTAACCCTAACCCTAACCCTAACCCTAACCCTAACCCTAACCCTAACCCTAACCCTAACCCTAACCCTAACCCTAACCCTAACCCTAACCCTAACCCTAACCCTAACCCTAACCCTAACCCTAACCCTAACCCTAACCCTAACCCTAACCCTAACCCTAACCCTAACCCTAACCCTAACCCTAACCCTAACCCTAACCCTAACCCTAACCCTAACCCTAACCCTAACCCTAACCCTAACCCTAACCCTAACCCTAACCCTAACCCTAACCCTAACCCTAACCCTAACCCTAACCCTAACCCTAACCCTAACCCTAACCCTAACCCTAACCCTAACCCTAACCCTAACCCTAACCCTAACCCTAACCCTAACCCTAACCCTAACCCTAACCCTAACCCTAACCCTAACCCTAACCCTAACCCTAACCCTAACCCTAACCCTAACCCTAACCCTAACCCTAACCCTAACCCTAACCCTAACCCTAACCCTAACCCTAACCCTAACCCTAACCCTAACCCTAACCCTAACCCTAACCCTAACCCTAACCCTAACCCTAACCCTAACCCTAACCCTAACCCTAACCCTAACCCTAACCCTAACCCTAACCCTAACCCTAACCCTAACCCTAACCCTAACCCTAACCCTAACCCTAACCCTAACCCTAACCCTAACCCTAACCCTAACCCTAACCCTAACCCTAACCCTAACCCTAACCCTAACCCTAACCCTAACCCTAACCCTAACCCTAACCCTAACCCTAACCCTAACCCTAACCCTAACCCTAACCCTAACCCTAACCCTAACCCTAACCCTAACCCTAACCCTAACCCTAACCCTAACCCTAACCCTAACCCTAACCCTAACCCTAACCCTAACCCTAACCCTAACCCTAACCCTAACCCTAACCCTAACCCTAACCCTAACCCTAACCCTAACCCTAACCCTAACCCTAACCCTAACCCTAACCCTAACCCTAACCCTAACCCTAACCCTAACCCTAACCCTAACCCTAACCCTAACCCTAACCCTAACCCTAACCCTAACCCTAACCCTAACCCTAACCCTAACCCTAACCCTAACCCTAACCCTAACCCTAACCCTAACCCTAACCCTAACCCTAACCCTAACCCTAACCCTAACCCTAACCCTAACCCTAACCCTAACCCTAACCCTAACCCTAACCCTAACCCTAACCCTAACCCTAACCCTAACCCTAACCCTAACCCTAACCCTAACCCTAACCCTAACCCTAACCCTAACCCTAACCCTAACCCTAACCCTAACCCTAACCCTAACCCTAACCCTAACCCTAACCCTAACCCTAACCCTAACCCTAACCCTAACCCTAACCCTAACCCTAACCCTAACCCTAACCCTAACCCTAACCCTAACCCTAACCCTAACCCTAACCCTAACCCTAACCCTAACCCTAACCCTAACCCTAACCCTAACCCTAACCCTAACCCTAACCCTAACCCTAACCCTAACCCTAACCCTAACCCTAACCCTAACCCTAACCCTAACCCTAACCCTAACCCTAACCCTAACCCTAACCCTAACCCTAACCCTAACCCTAACCCTAACCCTAACCCTAACCCTAACCCTAACCCTAACCCTAACCCTAACCCTAACCCTAACCCTAACCCTAACCCTAACCCTAACCCTAACCCTAACCCTAACCCTAACCCTAACCCTAACCCTAACCCTAACCCTAACCCTAACCCTAACCCTAACCCTAACCCTAACCCTAACCCTAACCCTAACCCTAACCCTAACCCTAACCCTAACCCTAACCCTAACCCTAACCCTAACCCTAACCCTAACCCTAACCCTAACCCTAACCCTAACCCTAACCCTAACCCTAACCCTAACCCTAACCCTAACCCTAACCCTAACCCTAACCCTAACCCTAACCCTAACCCTAACCCTAACCCTAACCCTAACCCTAACCCTAACCCTAACCCTAACCCTAACCCTAACCCTAACCCTAACCCTAACCCTAACCCTAACCCTAACCCTAACCCTAACCCTAACCCTAACCCTAACCCTAACCCTAACCCTAACCCTAACCCTAACCCTAACCCTAACCCTAACCCTAACCCTAACCCTAACCCTAACCCTAACCCTAACCCTAACCCTAACCCTAACCCTAACCCTAACCCTAACCCTAACCCTAACCCTAACCCTAACCCTAACCCTAACCCTAACCCTAACCCTAACCCTAACCCTAACCCTAACCCTAACCCTAACCCTAACCCTAACCCTAACCCTAACCCTAACCCTAACCCTAACCCTAACCCTAACCCTAACCCTAACCCTAACCCTAACCCTAACCCTAACCCTAACCCTAACCCTAACCCTAACCCTAACCCTAACCCTAACCCTAACCCTAACCCTAACCCTAACCCTAACCCTAACCCTAACCCTAACCCTAACCCTAACCCTAACCCTAACCCTAACCCTAACCCTAACCCTAACCCTAACCCTAACCCTAACCCTAACCCTAACCCTAACCCTAACCCTAACCCTAACCCTAACCCTAACCCTAACCCTAACCCTAACCCTAACCCTAACCCTAACCCTAACCCTAACCCTAACCCTAACCCTAACCCTAACCCTAACCCTAACCCTAACCCTAACCCTAACCCTAACCCTAACCCTAACCCTAACCCTAACCCTAACCCTAACCCTAACCCTAACCCTAACCCTAACCCTAACCCTAACCCTAACCCTAACCCTAACCCTAACCCTAACCCTAACCCTAACCCTAACCCTAACCCTAACCCTAACCCTAACCCTAACCCTAACCCTAACCCTAACCCTAACCCTAACCCTAACCCTAACCCTAACCCTAACCCTAACCCTAACCCTAACCCTAACCCTAACCCTAACCCTAACCCTAACCCTAACCCTAACCCTAACCCTAACCCTAACCCTAACCCTAACCCTAACCCTAACCCTAACCCTAACCCTAACCCTAACCCTAACCCTAACCCTAACCCTAACCCTAACCCTAACCCTAACCCTAACCCTAACCCTAACCCTAACCCTAACCCTAACCCTAACCCTAACCCTAACCCTAACCCTAACCCTAACCCTAACCCTAACCCTAACCCTAACCCTAACCCTAACCCTAACCCTAACCCTAACCCTAACCCTAACCCTAACCCTAACCCTAACCCTAACCCTAACCCTAACCCTAACCCTAACCCTAACCCTAACCCTAACCCTAACCCTAACCCTAACCCTAACCCTAACCCTAACCCTAACCCTAACCCTAACCCTAACCCTAACCCTAACCCTAACCCTAACCCTAACCCTAACCCTAACCCTAACCCTAACCCTAACCCTAACCCTAACCCTAACCCTAACCCTAACCCTAACCCTAACCCTAACCCTAACCCTAACCCTAACCCTAACCCTAACCCTAACCCTAACCCTAACCCTAACCCTAACCCTAACCCTAACCCTAACCCTAACCCTAACCCTAACCCTAACCCTAACCCTAACCCTAACCCTAACCCTAACCCTAACCCTAACCCTAACCCTAACCCTAACCCTAACCCTAACCCTAACCCTAACCCTAACCCTAACCCTAACCCTAACCCTAACCCTAACCCTAACCCTAACCCTAACCCTAACCCTAACCCTAACCCTAACCCTAACCCTAACCCTAACCCTAACCCTAACCCTAACCCTAACCCTAACCCTAACCCTAACCCTAACCCTAACCCTAACCCTAACCCTAACCCTAACCCTAACCCTAACCCTAACCCTAACCCTAACCCTAACCCTAACCCTAACCCTAACCCTAACCCTAACCCTAACCCTAACCCTAACCCTAACCCTAACCCTAACCCTAACCCTAACCCTAACCCTAACCCTAACCCTAACCCTAACCCTAACCCTAACCCTAACCCTAACCCTAACCCTAACCCTAACCCTAACCCTAACCCTAACCCTAACCCTAACCCTAACCCTAACCCTAACCCTAACCCTAACCCTAACCCTAACCCTAACCCTAACCCTAACCCTAACCCTAACCCTAACCCTAACCCTAACCCTAACCCTAACCCTAACCCTAACCCTAACCCTAACCCTAACCCTAACCCTAACCCTAACCCTAACCCTAACCCTAACCCTAACCCTAACCCTAACCCTAACCCTAACCCTAACCCTAACCCTAACCCTAACCCTAACCCTAACCCTAACCCTAACCCTAACCCTAACCCTAACCCTAACCCTAACCCTAACCCTAACCCTAACCCTAACCCTAACCCTAACCCTAACCCTAACCCTAACCCTAACCCTAACCCTAACCCTAACCCTAACCCTAACCCTAACCCTAACCCTAACCCTAACCCTAACCCTAACCCTAACCCTAACCCTAACCCTAACCCTAACCCTAACCCTAACCCTAACCCTAACCCTAACCCTAACCCTAACCCTAACCCTAACCCTAACCCTAACCCTAACCCTAACCCTAACCCTAACCCTAACCCTAACCCTAACCCTAACCCTAACCCTAACCCTAACCCTAACCCTAACCCTAACCCTAACCCTAACCCTAACCCTAACCCTAACCCTAACCCTAACCCTAACCCTAACCCTAACCCTAACCCTAACCCTAACCCTAACCCTAACCCTAACCCTAACCCTAACCCTAACCCTAACCCTAACCCTAACCCTAACCCTAACCCTAACCCTAACCCTAACCCTAACCCTAACCCTAACCCTAACCCTAACCCTAACCCTAACCCTAACCCTAACCCTAACCCTAACCCTAACCCTAACCCTAACCCTAACCCTAACCCTAACCCTAACCCTAACCCTAACCCTAACCCTAACCCTAACCCTAACCCTAACCCTAACCCTAACCCTAACCCTAACCCTAACCCTAACCCTAACCCTAACCCTAACCCTAACCCTAACCCTAACCCTAACCCTAACCCTAACCCTAACCCTAACCCTAACCCTAACCCTAACCCTAACCCTAACCCTAACCCTAACCCTAACCCTAACCCTAACCCTAACCCTAACCCTAACCCTAACCCTAACCCTAACCCTAACCCTAACCCTAACCCTAACCCTAACCCTAACCCTAACCCTAACCCTAACCCTAACCCTAACCCTAACCCTAACCCTAACCCTAACCCTAACCCTAACCCTAACCCTAACCCTAACCCTAACCCTAACCCTAACCCTAACCCTAACCCTAACCCTAACCCTAACCCTAACCCTAACCCTAACCCTAACCCTAACCCTAACCCTAACCCTAACCCTAACCCTAACCCTAACCCTAACCCTAACCCTAACCCTAACCCTAACCCTAACCCTAACCCTAACCCTAACCCTAACCCTAACCCTAACCCTA
>CM077290.1:61300278-61385278 GCA_039654925.1 Anguilla pacifica | reverse complement strand
TCAAATACTAGCCTCAGTTGTATAAGGTCGCTAACATTAACTATCTGTCTAACGTTGGGTAATGCTGTGTGCTTCATCTGCTGTTAATTCTCTACCTACAACATTGTGACATGCTTTCTCAACCGGCGTTATATATCAGCCTTAGCTGGAGTTTTTGGTTAACTACGTAGTCAAAACAAAATTCCCTTCCGATATTGCTTGTGTCAACAGTGCTGCGACTGAAACGGCCGTAGATTTAGCCAGTAGCCACATCTTTTCAAAATGTAAACGAATAAGGCGTTCTTCACGGTCGGGAAAAATTTTATGACCACGTTAGTCTTGTTGTTAGCCACTGTTATGCATTACATTACATTACATTTATTTCGCAGACGCTTTTATCCAAAGCGACGTACAACACATGCATAACACTTAGTAGGTAGCTACCTAACGTTATTTGCTACGCACAGAGTATCAGGGATGTGTAAGATGTGTACACGTAAGTAATACAGACATAACGCTAACGAGACTTTTCATTGCATCTGTTATTTTATTTATTCGGTGTCCAATAAGGACAGACTGTCAGGGAGGTCGGCGTGAGAGCGTGACAGTCTGTGTACTTTCCAGTAATGCACGCATTCAGAAGGGGTCTGTTGCACACAGCTACAATTTCACTGAATCAACATGTCATATGCACCATTTTAAAGAAGAATCTTTCCGCCTAGGAGAACTTTGTCAATTTGGTCCAGGGTGTGGCTGTTGCAACCTTTATATTGTATTCTAGGTGTCTGTCACAGTTATTGCTTTATAAAATGTGTTGATAATCAGAACCATTGTTAACAGCCAATTGTTCTTGTTTGTGGGCTGTTTGGTTACCCGCATATCAGTATACACTAAAGAATGATTTACAGTATTTTCAGATAATGGGACACACACAATTAAGACAGGATGCAGGAGAGATGTGACCCCTGAGATCAGACCCCTGAGATCACAATTTCCATTATCTCTCTCTCTCTCTCTCTCTCTCTCTCTCTCTCTCTCTCTCTCTCTGCAGCGATCCGCCAGGCCATCTCCAAATCTCTTGTGGCATACTACCAGAAATGTCAGCCGCCCTCATATTCTTTCATTTTCTGTCATTCTATATCTGTCTGTGCTTCTGATGTTCACTTATGCCGGTGAGAGCTTCAAAGAGTAAATTGGTGTTACTCAGCCTTCAAAATACTTAAATATTTCCATGCTGAAGGTTTACACAAGAGGTATGAAATGTTGTCTGATATCTCCCTGGTTTGATAGTCAGGAGATGGGCCTCCCTGGTTAGAGAGTCAGGAGATGGGCCTCCCTGGTTTGATTGTCAGGAGATGGGCCTCCCTGGTTTCACAGTCAGGAGATGGGCCTCCGTGGTTAGGCTTAATGTGGTCTGTTTCCAGATGTGGATGAAGTCTCTAAGAAGGAGATCAAAGACATCCTCATCCAGTACCACAGGACCCTGCTGGTGGCCGACTCCCGCTGCTGCAAGTTTGGTGGAACTGGAGCCCGCGCTTCCTACCAGAAGTCTTACTGTTAATAGTGCTGTCTTCATTTTTATATACAATGAAAATAAAAATGGGTCAAATCAGCTTCAGACTCACTGTTTGTACTGGTCTTTTACTGTGGTTGCTGTTTGTTTTCCAACCAGCCTTTTACTAAAGGTAGACTTAGCATTCCTAATTTAGTTTTCACTGTTGGCTTTTTTTTTTTTTTTTTTTTTGGATTGCCCTCTATGATTGCACCTGACGTGTCAGAGATCTGGGTCAATCATCAGAGGAGGCAGTGTAGTATAATGGCTAAGGAGTTGGTCTTGTAACCTAAAGGTTGCAGGTTCAATTCCCTGATAGGACACTGCCATTGTACCCTTGAGAAAAAGTACTTAACCTGCATTGCTCCAGTACATATCCAGCTGTATAATGGGATACAATGTAAGTCGCTCTGGATAAGAGCGTCTGCTGAATGCCTGTAATGTCATGTAATCAGAGCACACATTACTTTGGCGGAAAAAATCTATTTAATCATGCTTCACCCTGCTGTAATTGATGTGCTGTCTTTATGAACCTGCAAAGTGTTTGTTTGAGTGGTAATGTGGGGATTGATATTGAATTAAGAATACAGTGATTGCTTGGTACTGATGTTAGAGAGTAGTGCTTTTCAAACTCTGTCCTGTCTGATTTGGCACATTGTTTGCAAAGCACAATTGCAATACCTGAATTCTAACAAGCTGTTCACTTTTTTATGTGAATATCTGGCTTTTTCTTCATGGCATCTACAGCCATTTCTTGTTGGGATAAGTAATCCCTCAGATCAACAAAAGCACAATTAAGAAAAATTTACAGTCCGTTAAAATTCTCCTACTGCAATTGTGCCTGTAACGAAAACCAGCATGTGCGAGTTGCCAGGGCCGAATTAGAAAATCCCAGCTGTACACTACAGTTGTCTTCTGGGGGGCAGTCTTCTGCAAGTAATTTTGGGTAAGTGCTGCTGTTTTGCGCAGTTGAGAAGCACCTGGATGTCTTTAAGCAAACAGTCCTTTCCAACGCTTTTGTTCTGGGTCAATGCTTGATGCTAATCCAAGCCTGGCCAAGCTTCGAAAATAGGCAGGATACCACTTTATGACCCTTTAATGAAGTTGCTCTTTTAAATTTAATTTCATATAGTGTCAGTCATCTGTTTACCAGGAATGTTCAGCCAGTTTGCTTTATTTAGTGCCCATGCGCCTGTCGGTGTTTGTCGACAGAAAGCCCAGACATAATTCATAATTGTCTTTTGATGTGTACAAATGAGAAGCGCTCTTGACTGTAGTGACATGGTCAGTCACAGTTAACATCAGAGTGCAGGAGCTTGCGAAGAAGGCAGATTCCGACAGGCACGCTGTTGCACAGATGTTAGTTCTAACTAATCCACCTACTTTCACAGGTAGAATTGCCAAGTGCAGGTAATACAGTAAAGATTTGTTAGGCTCATCCACGTGGATTTCTTCTGTCACTCGACTTAAAAATAGAATTCTGACATTCTAACGCACAAGTATAGTCAAATGCCTTCATGATTTTACTCATATTTTCCATTTGGACGCAGCCCTGAAATTAACATAAAATGGAAATTGAAAGGGCTGCTTCCTTGGATAGTTTTATTCTGCCAGTTTATTATTTTTCAAGGTAGGTTCTCCATCACGTGTGACATAAATGTCAATGGCAAACAACTACAGCTCTGAACATTCGGCTACATTATGTATTTAGCTGCTCAGCCTTTCTGTTGCGTGAATGATTGTGTTTCTTGATATAAATGTCTGTTCGTAAATGTGAATGTAACATGCTGTGAGGGAAATGTCTCCATGGGAATAAAGAAGTTTTCTATGTATGTAGTTTTTCAATATGTCTTTTACATGCAGTATTTACTGTAAGTAGCAAATATACAAGAACTTCTACATTTAGTAAAATGAAGTTGACAAGCAATTATAAACATATGTTTTCTGGAGGAATATACATCCTGTAGTTATTTTGTACATGAATTTAAATGTGTTGCATGAGGCAATTAGAAATATTTGAAACTTTGATCTGACACAAAGATTAGTTGTGATTTTGCCAGTTTGAGTGAATGAGTTATAGACAGTGTATGTCTTGTATATATGAGTAACTTGGCATTTGTGTATGTTGAAAATGTGTTTTTTATGAGATTACATTTATTTAGCAGATGCTTTTATCCAAAGCAACATACAAGTGCATATTGTGGTCACTGGACAACTACAAAACACAGGTTCCATAAAGTACAATACTCATTTCGTACAGCTATTTCTAGCCAAGAACCCAATTCAGTTCAGGCAGTGAACATTATTCTGACCTAACTTATGCCAAGCCAAATTAGGGAGGAAGCAGGCAAGTGGACCTGGAGGACAGTACAGAACAATAATGTGGAGTTTTGTTTTGTAGGATGAGTTACAGTAACTGCATGGAATTCAAAGGAGGACGGATTAAGATTAGGACTGAGGACACAACTTCCAGGACAGGGAAATGAGCAAACCAGTGCCCCCACCTCAGCCAGAGGCCCTGGGGGTGTGTGAGAAGGTTATCCTGCATACAGTGCAGCTGGGATGGCTGTGTTGTCAGGAGTGATCGAGGTTTCCGTGAGAGCCAGGAAGTCAAGAGACTTTGTTTTGGCAAAGGCAGTAATGAAGTCAGCTTTCTGGACAGCTGACTGACAGTTCCATAGACCACACACAACAGTGAGTTCCTGAGATGTGGAGAGGGGTGGGTAGACCAGGTTAGATATGTTGCACCTGTGGTAGATGGACCGTCTGGAGCGAGGCAACGGGCACAAGGGAATCAGGGTTAAACACATGACAAACTGATGAGGAGACTGCCTATGCCTATGGCAGCCTCAGTTGAAGTTAAAAAATAGGGGGTGGCAATTACGTAATTGCACTGAGCTCGTTATGGCAGATTAGCACCAGGTGAAGCTACTCGAAATTAGCAAGACAATACGGGGCTATTTAACAGTATCACGTGACTGCATACACTGTTTAACTAAAGCACAAGTATGTTCTCTAATTAACAACTGAAATAAATTAAAGAGCGATGATCTGAACAACGCACAAGTATGTTCTCTAACTAACAACAGCAGGAACAAATTAAGTAAAGATACGCTTACACGAAACGCGGAGTAGTAGCGACGACACAATCAGATGCACAGTTCAGGAAAAGTTAAGAGAAGCGAAGTTTAGAATTTGCACCATCCATTATTGAATATTAGAAATATTGCTGTTCTCAGTGAAATATTGCACAGCGTTAGTCAGAGACCCGTGTGCGTGGATTGATATGTGAGTTTCCTTCCATTCTAGACTAATGATTCGAACATAAGTTCGCGTTTACAAGTCATTCGCTGATAAATCGTAGCAATGTTAATTATTCATACAAGTTCATTGCTGGTTTTCCACATGTTAGCCGCATACGTAGTTTTAACATGTTGGCTGCGTAGGTAATTAACTTATGTGTAATTATACCAAAGAGAACGTATTGTTACGTTTATTATTGTTGTCAGTTACCCTGATTATTATTTTAAACTGAGAGCGTTGCTAGCTGATAATTGTGATGCATTGTACTGCTTAGTTTCAGAGCTTCATATGGCTTGTGTGTGATACATATATTTATATACAGTATGTAATACTGGAGTTCACTGTTACTTAAATGTGTGAATGACATGTATGTAATATTCCTTTTATGTATGTTAATAGTAATTCTGTTAATGCAGCATTATTATAATACATTTGTGATTGATGTTATGCCATTGTTTTGTATGTTTATAGAACCACACACACGCCATCTCTGAGGACAAAGGAAGCAGGTTGTATTCAACTTTATTGAAGAGACAGAAGTTTTTGTGCATTCTTACCAGGTGCCCCATGGAGATTACATTTTTACCCCAGCCATTAAATTCAGCAGGGAAGAATAATTTCCACATCTTGTCCACCTCCACAGTCATCGTGTGCAGTGGCTAAAAAGATGTGTTGGGAAGTAATATGCCCTGGCCCACTTCCGGCTAGCAGGAGCGACGAGGTCCTGTCAGTCAGCTGTGACCCCACTTTACATGGGCTGGCTCTTGATAGACGGGTATTGTTGTCCCCCCCTCATGACTGCATGGGCTCTCGATCCCTGTCCTAGTAGCTATGCAGCCACAGACTATTCCTGGCAGGGCCCCGATTGTAATTGTAATTCCCCAGTTCATACCGTTGTCACTTTACCCACTGATTGTTTTGTTTTAATTCCCTAATCGCCCCCATTTCTAGGTTATCCCAAACTGGTACATATCGCTCGTATCTGATCTGGGGTGGACTGGAGGAGGCCCCAAGATGTAGACCCTTCTCAGGCTTGACTCAGGTGGTTGGGCTACCTAGCGGTGTTAACAAAAACCACTTGGGTCTAGCAAGGTAAGTATCCAGCCCCCCTGGGTCCACTTGGACAGCACGCAGGGTGTGGTGGTCTGGGGCCACAGACTTTAAATGGTGCCCAATTTTCTATCGGTGACTAGCACCACTCACACACCAGACCATCATGCACTACACACGTGAATTGGACTGACCAAAACCAGTTTGGGCTCTTTAAAATTTCTTCACCCCCCTAAATTGTTGCGTTTCGCGAAAAGACCAGCAGGGCACGTAGAAGAAAGATGGACCTAAAAAACTGTTTTGTACATGCCCTTTTTATACACTGTGTGGTGTACACGCCCTTTTTGTATGTACACTTTGTGGTGTACACGCCCTTTTCGGCACCTGCGCCCCACTGACCCAACTATCTCCCCCAGCCTGCTCTGGACTCTTCCAGTTCCCAGCTGTGGTGTGCACACTAATTCCTTAAGGGACATAAAGGACCTTATATGAGCTTAACAAGCAGTGGCTCCTCATCACATGTTTGAGAGAATCACATTCCTGTCTGCACGCTTTCAAACTGACCAATGATGTTGCAATGATGAGAATGATAACAACCTAGGCATTCAAATTTTGGAGAAAATAATAATAATAATAATAATGACACCATGCGTTTCTGCCAATGAAACTTACTGAATTGAGATTCTCATCAGTAAAATATGGATGCAGGTTTCAGTATGTGACGTTCATAAAGCAATTCACCTCTGATATGGTGGAGGTTAAAGTGGGTCGTTTCCATGGCATCCTATGTGGGGGCTGTTTCCTTGCTCCTTAAATAGCCCTTTAAATTGTTTTAGCAGATAAATAGAAGAGTTGGACGATGGCCAGGAGCGTGCCAGAGTGACACAGAAGACATTAAGACACCACAAACGCAGAGTACACCACTGAGACGGAATGAGTCTTGAGGCAACAACAGCACAGCCCTGCTGATTAGTAATTTTCACCAGACCTTCAGGCTAATTGTCATCATTACAGTCAGCAGCCGTTTCCTTCATGAATCAAATTAGACCACTAAGGAGACCAAATGGAGAGGTGCACTGATGTGGTTTAGTTTTTATTTATTTTTAACGCAAAACCAGATGAGTACTGTACACGCAATGGACAAGACTGAATATGTACTTTGTAATTCCTGCTTGAGCTGGTTTGCCCCCTGGAAGAAATTAAGACTGCCTGGAGATGTTTTCAGCTTACATGTATGGGTTTAAAAAAATGTTCTCCAGAAACATTTTGTTTATTGGCCTCTTATGTAGTCATACATTTTCATTGGTCAAAAGTCAGTTACAAACAAGTTACAAACTTGCTTCAGTGGTACATTTAAATATATTTTAAAAGGGGCAAAAATTCAAAATATGCAGTAACTTACTATATTTTCACCTCCCCATTTTTCTTTTTTGTCTGTAAGAGAATGGAACTCCAAAGCATGGAGACATTAAGGATTCATTGAAAGACAGACTGAAATTTTTACAGAAGTTTTCTCCCTCAAAATTAAATTGTCTCTATCATTGGTTGTAATAGGAATGCATTGGCAGTATTTATGTTCTGCCTCCTGGAGCTTAGTATTTTGTTGGAAACTCTATACAAACAAATAGTTCCTAAACTTTTTCACACAGGTATTCTGTTACTGTTTCATTCTCTAATCTTACCACTCTCTGTCCTTCAATACCCACCCACCTACTGGAAGACTGGGTAATTCTGTAGAGTGCATCAGTTATAAAATATAAGCGGACATCTTGGCCATTACTAAATGTAAAGTTTTTGTTGCCAGTTATAATCATGAACCTCTAAACTATAACATGTGACAAATAAAGAATTGTTTGTTAGAATTACCTACTGTCCTAACACCTGTAAGGTAAGCACATAAGTCAGTTCAAATTATTGATGAAAAATGTATACATTTTTTTAGATATGTCAGTATGATGTGTTTAGGTGCCTTTGCCTCTAGTCATCTTATCTCATGTTCAGGTTGGCTTGCTAATGGGAAATGAGGTTAGACAAAATATCATTAATTTCTCTAAAGGTACTGAATTTTACTTTGTGCAGAAGTCCTGGCAAACATTATCTGACCAAAACATTATCTTCACATCCATAATATTGTATGCCACAGGAGCAGAATCAAAAACTCAAAACAGCACAAGTCGTGAGAAACTGTTTACTAAAAATTCAAACATGGCTTAATCTGCCTTCCCATATTTCCCCATATTTATTGATTCATTGGCTTCCTTCCTCTTCACTGGCTGATTGGTATTTTAATACAAAATGTCTGCCATACATTATACAGGTGGTTGCTACACGTTGATAGTGATTCAGGAGAACTCCCCCCTGTGCACTCCAGGTATGACTGCAATGCGTAGACACATTTCCTGTTGTATAAGTTCCTATCTTTCAGGCAGCGTATGGTAGTATGTATTTAAAGAAGTGATGCAACTTCTCCCCTGTACAGTTCTGCCTGCTCATTCCTCATAGGTAAATGTCATGCACATTGTCAGTGGCCTGAATGTCTCATACCATGTGAGCCCATGTCCCCTCTGGCAGCCATCTCAGATACCATGCAGCTGACCTGTCAGCAGTCACCAGCAACCTTCAGGCTGTGAAGGGTACGTCACCATAACAACCTCCATTGCACAGAAGCACTGGAAGAATTGATTAATTTTGAGCACTTCAGTCCTTTCACAATGTTTAGTCTGCAAGCAATATGCCATTTTAAGTGCCCATCAGGTAAACTGTAATTATCCAGAGCGACGTACAACAAAGTGTATAACCATAACCAGGAACAAGTATGACGAAAACCCTAGAGAGAAGTACCGGTTCAAGTGCAGGGAACAACCGCATAGTTCAACTTGGACCCTGAAGGTTAAACTGATTAACACTAACACAACGAGAACGGCAACAACGCAGTGGAAAAAATACAAGCAGTAGTTAAGACAGTTAATGCACCTAAGTCACCTATGAAACAGCTGCCTAGTTACAACCCTAAGCTTACAGTCATTTACAGGGGGGTAGGGAGGGATGGGGAGAGGTGCAGCCTGAAGAGGTGAGTCTTCAGTCATTGTTTGAAATGGGTCAGTGTCTCAGCTGTTCTGACATCCACGGGGAGGTCATTCCACCATCGTGGGGCCAGAACAGACAGGAGACGTGTTCTGGAAGTGCAGGTGCGAAGAGGGGGAGGTGCCAGGCATCCTGAGGTAGCAGAATGGAGGGATCTGGCTGGCATGTAGGGTTTGAATATCTTGTGGAGGTATGCTGGGGCTGATCCCTTGACTGCCTGGTATGCTAGGACCAATGTTTTAAATTTGATGCGAGCTATAATAGGCAGCCAGTGGAGGGTAGTGAGCAGGGGAGTGACGTGGGAGTGTCTGGGGAGGTTGAAGACCAGACGGGCTGCAGCATTCTGAATGAGTTGCAGGGATCTGGTGGCAGATGCCGGTAGTCCAGTCAGAAGAGAGTTGCAGTAGTCCAGGCGGGATAGAACCATTGCTTGGACCAGGAGCTGGGTTGAGTAGGTGGTGAGAGAGGGGCAGATTCTCCAGATGTTATACAGGAAAAATCTGCATGCCCGGCTTACTGCTGCGATGTTCTTGGAGAGGGACAGCCTGTTGTCCATCACCACTCCGAGATTCTTGGCACAGGGTGATGATGTCACTAAGGTGTCCCCTCGGGAAATGGAAAAGTCCAGGAGGGGAGAGGATAGAGCAGGAATAAAGATTAGCTCCTTCTTTCCCGGGTTGAGCTTCAGGTGGTGATTGTCCATCCAGCTCTGGATATCCCTCAGGCTAGTGGAGATGCGGGCAGGGACCTGTGTGTCCGATGGGGAGAAGGAGAGAGAGTTGCGTGTCGTTTCACTGCTATGTTTGCCTCTTGGTTGACATGGCCATTAGTTTTTGAAAAGTGTGGCATTGTCACAACAAATTTCATCCCCCTATTCACTTCCAGGGTTACATTTCCGGTTACGTTCCCTTAATGCATAAGTTAGCGTCAACTTGACTACCTCGCATGCATGGTTTCCAAGCGTTCTCTGCTGGTTGCTAACGACAGTGAGCGATCGCTAGCTGGCTAGCTAGGAAGAGAAACTTTTATAAAAGTCTAAGAGAAGCTCTTCCACCTAGATAGCTAGTGATCTGTCTCGCTGGCTATATATTTATTTCTCTTGCTAGCTAGCTAGCGATCTATGAATCTTGCAGGAGAGAGATTTTTTAAAATAATTATTGTACTCACTGTCTCACCTTATTTACACCCCCATTACACAAGCTAAGGTACAGAAATTCCATTTGTATTCTGTTCATATGTTTATTGTTTGTTGTACTCAGGTTTTTGCAATACGTATGTATATACACGTCATGCCAATAAAGCTTATTTGAATTTGAATCTTCCGACAGAGAGATTTAACCGATTGGCACAATGTAACCTGAATGTAACCGCACAATGTAACCCCGGAAGTGAATAGGAGGAATGAAATTTGTAAGGGGGATTAAATTTGTTGTGACAGCATGAAGGATGCAAAAAGCCATTTTACATTTGGCTATATTGAATTTCATTTTCCAGGTTTCTGCCTACTTCTGGATTTTAATTAAATCTGTTTGGATTACTGTAGTAGAGTCCAAACTATTAGCTGGGCCTCCCAGTTTTGCCTCATCTGCAAATTTGACTAATGTTTTTTCTATGTCCCTCATTGATGTAAATGACGAAGAGCAGTGGTCCCTGCACCAATCCTTGTGAGACTCCACTTCCCACAGTTCCCTGCTCAGGTAATATTCCTCCTACTACTCTTTGTGTTCTACCCTGTAGCCAATTTCAAATCCATTCTGTAATGCCTCCTGTAATTCCTACTGTCTCCATTTCATAAATAAGTCTTGTGGTACCTTATCAAATGCTTTTTCAAAATCGAAGTATATAATATCAAAAGCTTTGTTATAGTCAAAACTATTTGTAGTTTCTGCAAAGAATACCAAAAGATTTGTCAGGTATGACCTTCCCTTGCAAAAACCGTGCTGGTTATCCCTTAGGATGCTGTCATTATCAGATGTGTTGTTTTCTTCCTGTACAAACAATGAATTCATTGTGACACTCAGACAGAGACAATTGTCTGACCGTCAACTGCACCAACCAAAAGGAAGGCTACAAGAGAAGTGTGTGCCATAGCTGAGAATGAAAATTCATGCAGAAACATTCCATTCTCAAATAGTGTGTGGGAACAGACCTGGAATTGCAGGCTGTTGCAGATTGCCCATGTGAACATTCAGTCATTGGTGAATTTCTTTCCTGGAAACAATGGTTCAATTTAGTGTCCTGTGGTGCAAGATAGACACACATACTGCACTGCTGGTGATTATTTTGATCCCAGATAAAAATATGTATCTGCACAATATAGCTTCATATGGCAGCACACAACACGTTTGAATCTTATTGGCGACTGAAATACAAATACATGAAAGTTGTTCTGTTTACCTGCTGCTACAGCATTATTGAAATAAATTGATTTTATGCTGGAACCATATTTATTGGATTTTTCTGGTCCACAAATTCTAAACTGCATTGGGGGAGGAGTGTGCGTCATAAATGGACTGCTGTAGATTCCTACAGGGGGTATTTTTAACAGATATATTTGATTAATGCAGCGCGCACAGCCATGAAAAAGTATTTACCCTCTTTCTGATTTCTTCTACTAATGCATATTTATCAGACTGAATAGTTTCAGATCTTTAGATAAAATGTAATATTAGACAAAGGGAAACTGAGGAAACACAAAACACTTTTTTTTTTTTTTTTTTTTTTTTTTTTTTTTTACATTATTACATTATTTCATTTAATTATTGAAAAAAGTAACCAAACACCCATATCACCATGTGAACAAATAATTAAAGCTATTATAATGAATAATGTACTGATTTATGTAATGTAATCATGCAGACTATTATGTACATTGAACTTTCCATGTGCATCAAAATCATATAATTTTAATTGTAACAGTGATGTATGCAGATTCCTATTTGCATGTACTATGATCCACTGCAATCATACTAGACCTGACTACAATCAGACCACTAACATCTTACAAAAGCTTGTTAGTATTTATTACAAACAAGCATAACACATTTATATTAAGGAATAATGGCTAAATATGCCTAAATAGACATATTATTATTCAATACAACACAGTTGCATATTTGACTTCACAAAGGGTAGAGAATTCCCAATGCTATATTTAACATTCTTTTCGCAAATTACTGTTTCCTATTCCATATTAATGACTACATCAGCTGTGAGAACAAGGGTTATTTTATTCAAGCCACTGTGTTAATCCAAAATTAACTTTCTGTTCCTGGACATTAACAAATCAACTTCAAGAACAACAGTTAAGTAACAATGCAGGTCATATCCATAGATAATATAAGAGATATTATTCTGTATTATGTTTTTCACATTTGTAGGTTATTCACTTGTGTGTAAATAGGCTACTGTAATGCTAAACAGATGCCTTGTCCTTTACTACACTACAAGGGAAATAGTGCTGTCCTCAAAATGTGAATATTTTACAAACTTATATTTTAAATGCAATAAATCACTGCATACAATTCACTGCTTATGAACTGAATATGAAATGAATATATGAAAACCTGAATGTCTTCTGCTGATGCACTGAATTGCGGCTAATGAAAACTACCATTTCAATTTCAGTGACACCGATAAATTTCATCTCACTACAAATTATGATGCATTAAAACACAAATTATATTCAAATACATTTTCAATCAGAAGGGAAAACATTGGCTAATTAAAATATTCATGGAAAATGAAAATTGTGTCTCTCTGGTTTTGTCTCTAGGGGATGTTAGCTAGCCACAGGCTTTCTGCTGAACAGAAGGCGCCCATCCTCAGGCCATTAGGGAGCATGGAGCAGAGTCAGGGTCATACTCCTCAGGCCGAGCATGGAGCGGAGTCAGGGTCATACTCAGGCTGTTATTGAGCATGGAGCTGTTTGAGTGAAACAGCTATGCCATGGAATTTCATTAATTGTAACAGTAGGGCAGTCTAAGAGAAATCTTTGGTTTCAAAACAATTAAACAAGAGGCTACAACAATGAGGTTTGAGAATCAGAATTTAATAGGGCAAATCAAAAAGACAGGGATGATTTATTATAAAAAAACAATCAATACAAATCAATGTGCACATTTTATTTTCATTACAGCTGAGAGTTCCATCACATGTAACATTATCCATAAAAACTGAGGAACTGCTTGAGAGAAATATTTCCTGTTTTCATGGCAGAAGTGCTAAACATAGACTTGCTGAAGGTAAACATGCCATTTGCACTGCCAATGCAGACTGACCAATAGAAAAACAGCTCACCAGGAGATTAGAACATCACCTACAATATGAATCTTGTTGGATGCTTAGATTTGTCAGCTAAAAGCCACCAGATTTCCAGGTTCGAATTATTCAATTTGCAGATGATACGCTGTGTCTGTGTCTGTGTGTGACAAACCTACATTGCAGGGTATTGGTGGTAGAAGGGCCACTTTCATCCTTCTCACTTATTTTTAAAGTCAGTCTATCAGTTTAGAGTTGATGAATCCATAAATTGTGTTGCCTGTCATCCACAAATGGAGTGATTGAGTGGACCCTTTCAAAAGAGCTCCTTTCATAACACTTCTACTCCAGTAGCACTCCTTCCAGCCTTATCTTCAATCACATAAAAATGTGATTGCACATACATGCTAAAGTGTGTGCACATAACAGAGTGTTGTTTTCAAGGGAGCAATGTGGCATTCTGGCACAAGTCAGCTGACCTAACTAACTAGGCACTTCAGCCAATGGCTGAGGTCCATACCTCTCTAGCTGTGGCTGCCATGACAACATATAGCAATACACTAAGAGGGTTTATATTGAGCAATGAAGGTACTGTTGAGTGATGTAGAAGCATATTCTACAACATTCAGTCAAAACACAGCGCATCTTAACAATTGCAGCACAACTGTGGGTAAATTAATTACAGTATTTTCCTAATCTTGACAACTAGTTTAGTATATTTTTAATCTGTTAATTGTTTTTGTTTCTGTTCTTAATATTCTATATTTGAATAAATAAATAGTTGAAATGAATCTCATTAGTGAGTTTGAAAGCTCTCTTACATTATATTTACATTTATTATTTAGCAGATGCTTTTATCCAAAGCAACGTACAAAAGTGCATTTCATGGTCATGGAAAACTACAAAACACAGGTTCAATAAGGTACGATACTCATTTTATACAGCTATTTCTAGCCAAGAACACAATTCAGTTCACACATTGAACACTATTCTGACCTAACTTGGATTAGCCAACAGTTTGGAATCTATTAAATCTTTTGAAGATTTAAACAGAATCCAGAAGTGGGCAGAAACCTGGCAAATGAAATTCAATATAACTAAATGTAAAGTTCTACATGTGGGGAATAAAAACATAGGGCAGGATTAATTTATGGGTGGTACAAAATTAGAATGTGCACTTGTAGAAAAAGACTTAGGCTTTGATCAACTATTACTCCTATCAGGGTCTGGTCAATGTGCTGTAGCAGTTTAAAAAACAAAACAAAAAAAAAACAAAACAAAAGCCAGCAGGATGCTGGGATACATAGTCAGGAGTATTGAGTATAAATCTAAGGAGATCATACTCACCCTATACAATACCCTTGTCAGACCACACTTAGAGTACTGTGTGCAGTTCTGGGGACCGTACTACAAGAAAGATATAGAGGTGCTGGAAAAGGTCCAAAGACGGGCAACCAGATTGATTCCGGGTAAAAAAGATAAGTGTTGGGAGGAAAGGCTTGAGCTGCTTGGACTTTTCAAGCTTAGTAAAAGGAGATTTAGGGGAGATTTGATTGAGGCTTTTAAATTTATTAAAGGGATTAACAAAGTGAACTACAGGAAATTATTCAAGTTGAGTTTGGTTAGCAAAACGAGGGGGCATAAATGGAAACTGGCAAAGGGTAAATTTCACACAGACATTAGGAAATATTTTTTTCACACAGAGAGTGGTCAATGTGTGGAATAGCTTGCCTGGACATGTAATGGAGGCAGAAACACTTGGGGTATTCAAGGCCCGGCTTGATACAGTGTTAGATATCTATCTTTTAGGTAAACTAAGCATTAAGTACAGTTTAGTGGTAGGAATAGACAGGCAGTGTTGGGCTGAATGGCCTGTTCTCGTCTTACATTGTTAACTTATGCCAAGCAAAACTAGGGAGAAGAACAAGCTACAATATTAGGACAAATACATATTACCAAAAGTGCTGGAATGGGGGTACATGTAACATGAGTGGCATGACAAGGGGGGGATTTAAAGTGAAATGATATACAGAATGGTGGTAGTTAGCCCAGGTATAGTCTGAAGAGATGTGTCTTCAGACCATGGCGGAAGATGGTGTTGGGAAACAGACAGTTTTGTGTATTCTAAGTCCCGGAGGAAGGGCCACCCCCATGACCATATGGGCCTCCATTCCTGTCGGTTTCGAGGTTTCCCCTCCTGGGAATTTCCGCTGGGCCCCCCATGACCATTATGGATTTTAATGGTCCAATCAGAAGGAAGCACCGCTCCTTATCACCAATCAGAGGCAGTGCTCCCTTTCAACAATAGAATTCCTCTATATGCAAATACCAATCTACTGGAACTGTATAAATGTAATCACCCACCAATACTACTTTGAACTTTCTCTCTGAGTTGTTCCCGTAGCTGGCTGCGTAATAAATCTTCCTGTTTTTACTACAAACTTTTGATCTGCTTCTTCCTGCGATGACGGTCATTTTACCTGTTTTAGGTAATGTCTTGATTAACCTACAATGGGTAGTGAGGGGAGGTTCGAAGAGGGACAGGGAGTTCGTTCCACCACTGGGGAGCTAGGGTGGGGAAGCAGGCCTATAGAAGTGCCTTGTTGACAGTGTGATTCATTGACACAAAATCCTTCATTCATGCTTAGAGAAGACTTGAAAAAATGTCAAATAAATGCACGAAAGTTACTTCTTGCACCATACATTGAAAACAAACATTATTCACAATATTTCCAAGAAGACAACCCTTTTTAATGGCGACATGACTGAAGGAGATTTTGGGTTCCATTCTGGTTGTGGCTCACTTCTAGTAGTTAACTGTAAGTATAATACACATTTGCTGTTGATGGGATGATTATTTTATCTATCAATCAGATTAAATTAAATTATTTTTGTGTCACTTTACAAATACTACGGCTTAGTCCACCTAAATAAAATGTCAAACTGGAGGTAATATGGTGAAAAATGCTGAGCCTAACTGGGCACTAAAGGGTTGGTACTACAGCTTTGCTTCCTTGTCCATCTCTCTTAATTTTCAGCCAAGCCTTTTCATCTTCAAATGCGATTTGCAAACATGCAGATTACATGTGTCTCAAGTGTATTTGCATGCGCAGATTTTCTACAGTTTGTTTCCTTGCGTGGAATTTCTGGTGTGCTACTTGTGTGAACCTTCGACAAACTGAGCAATTTCATAACAGGCACCAACACACCCACCTCCATATACTAAATGAGGTCAGCATCTTCATTCAAAAGTATCTGGGTCAAAGAATACTTTTTTTTTCTTTTTTTTATCCCTTTAGCAGTTCAGTCATTGCTTGTACAGATTTAGAAATAATTACTGCTAAAATTCAAATTACACATTTTTGATATTTCATTTTAATCCATTTTAGCATGTCCTGTATAAGAAACTACCTTGTCTTTAAATTTTGAAACACAAGGTGGTTGTGACTCTATTTTGAGGTCCACATGTTATGAGAAGCTCTGAGAGGCATCTTTTAAAACTATGGAACATTCAGTTGGGCACTGATGTTCCTATTTAATCATTTGGTTCAATTGACTTTCAATACTTACACCATTCAGCAAAACTCATAGAGGTATTACATATTTGCAGGAGCTGCCCTTTCCCAGTGAACAAAAACCAAATGAATTGTAATAGAGAAGGGTGATATTGGTGAAAGGTGATGAAGACAGAAGTGTAAGGGTAGCGCCGATAGCCAGAGGCAAACAGACATGGCAAAGCAGTGGAGAAGTCAAAGAACCTGGTGAATTTTATTGCTTTTTTAGTGCCAGTTCCCTAATAAGTGCAAAATATATAGTGAACAAAAATACTAGAAAAATAAAAACAGTATCTAACAAAAGATAAAGAAATATGAATAATTGCAGTACTTTACAAATGTGGCTATGTCTGGTGGCCCAAAGTTTGCTATGCATGTTGAATCAGAACAGCCAAACTACAATTAATGAACAATACAGAAAACATGAAACCAATTACATAAATAATTTATAACCTAAGAAAAGAAAATAAATCACTCGAAATGATCTACACGCCAATTATATATAAAGACAAAAATTCTCCCCTGTAACCTGAGACTGTAGTGGTAGCTGCCATCCACCCCTGTCTACATTAGGTTGGTTTGTTCTCTTGCTCCATTTGGCAGTGCATGGAGCTGAGACGCGGAAGGGAATACGTTTAACATGGTTTTAAAGGTCAGTGAAAATAGGGGTAATGTGTTATTCAACCAAAACATTTGAACAGAAACATTTACACGCTAGGCATTTGACACATGAATACATAACTCAAACACAATTTTCCCCCATATGGAATAATCCGGAATTTTGGGAAAACAGAAAACGACGAAGATTATTCATTTATGCTTGCTGAGCACTGAGATTTTATATAAGAAAATATATAAGAATCTAAAAAATTCAACTCTTTTTTGAATTCTCAAATACAGGGTAATTGTGGCTAGACTGTATCTGTATATAACTGCCAGGCATGTATCTACTGCCAAGTTGCCAAGTTGTCATAGAAACGCAAACCAGCTCAAACCAAAATAGATGACTGAATACTGTAACTGTTGGTGAATGTGTACATTTAATTAATTCTGACATTTACAGGTGATTTCTACCCGCATTTTAAAAGCATGAGAAAACCATGCCCTCCTTAAACATTGACTTGCTGTTTTTGAGAACAAGAATACTGTATTGAATTTATAAATTTCTTTTTAAAAATTTAATTTACAACCATTTATGGTTGTGATGCATAACCAAAAGCTTGTTGTCAAAAGAACATTATACCAAGTACAATAAATTCTCAAATTACGAAATGTCTGAGGTCTTTATACATTCCTTTTTGTGAATTTCTTGAACTAATAAAAATTTGTCCATTACAAATGTATGGTCTGTAGTGCTTAATATACTTTAATCAATATTGTCAAACCATGGCGCAAAGTTACTCTTTAAATACATTCCCTTCTTTTTATTATATTTGTGTTACCTTCAATCATACCTCAACTTATGGAAAAGATTTCCACATTGCTGTGGTTTTTGAACAGTGTTCATCACACTGCAACTGTAAGTTCACTTGAAACTATAAATCATTTGTGCTCACTGTGTTATTAATATTTTATTGGTAAATTTTAATGCCAAAACGTGTAGCCAGAGTCGGGACTGGTAGTGACTCCTGCTCTGAAATGGTAGAACAGAGAATGTTCCAGAGCATGAGATTCACGTTTCCGGCTTCTTGTGCCTCATTTCCTGTCCTTTCTGTGTCCACTGCATCAGTATGTGTTCGGGTAGCAGTGGGGGAGGGTAGCACATCGTAAAAATTCATGATGTTGTGGATTTCATTACCTGCAGGGTCTGTTGTGACCGTGGGGGTTCGAGATGAACTGACTAAATACTTTTTGACTTCCTTGTAGCATTTGCATCACATTTATCACTTTTTCATAGATTTATTTTTGAAGACATAAATCTTAATGTACTGGTATAAAACTGGAGACAGTTAATATATCCAAGCAGGCAGAGAATGAGGTGATAACTATATAAACTTTCAGACACTTGTGGATATTGTACTGTCATTATTCTCTTCCTCACCCACCCCCACAGCACAGTTTTCCAGCCAGTCTGTGCTGTAGTATTACATCACAATCTAACTGACCCATTTAGGGTTTCAGCCCCTGTACAGGAAAATGCTGCTCTTATGAGGTCATAAGAGGACAGGATAACTAGGGAGGGAGGGGGAGGGGGAGGGGGAGAGAGAGTGAGAGAGGGGGATTCTGTATGTCTGCGTATGTGGCCATTTGCACACATCAACACACACAGTAAGGCATGGATGCAAACAGAAATGCAGTGAAGATATGAAATTGTTCCTCTAATAATTTTGCACATTTGTGCATGTTTTTGTGCTTGGCTATAACATGTTCGAATGGTAATATACTACACAGCAAGCAATAGTGTTGCACAGTCAGGGTTACTGGGGATCAGAGGGATAGCTTGTCGTAAATTAAGTCTTAGTGTCATAGCATGTGTCATAGTGAGGGTCTAAATGGTTGCTTGTTGAAAACCAAGGTGTGGTTACTGAGTTAGTAATTAAACTGTAGTGCATTACACAGTGAGAGTCTGAATGACTGGGCATTACTAAGTGTAGGTATAGTAGTGTTCTACACAGTCAGAAGAGAGAATTTGCAGAAAGGTCAATTTTAATATTTTGTTGAAACAGAAAACGTGATTTGTTGCATTCAGTCCGCCTGAGAAGCGGATTGGAGGGCAGCACACCTTTAAGCACCTGGGCTGATTAGATAACGCAACCCAGCTACATGTGCTGCTCTCCACAGTTCGGGGAGCTCACACCGAGAGCGCAGTTATGATTTTCATTTCGTTTAATTTCTGGAGATTTGTTTGAGCACAAAAGACCAGGAAAGTAATCCTCAGTTATAGGCGGCGCACAGGAAAGTGGTCGCGCAATTTTACTTTCTTTTATCTTTGTTATTTTAGCTTGTTATTTTAGTTTGTTGTTTTTGCCCGGAACGTGAGGAGGAAAGGTGAATATGCCCTTTATTTTATTTCATGTTTGTGTGGGTGTGCTCTCTCTCCATGCAGCAACCAACAGTGTTCCCTGGCACCTGCCGTATCTCCCTCTCAGGGGTGTAACACTGGTGTGTGACAATGGTCTAATGTAAAAATCAACACAACTGCACATTAACTAATAAACCAGAACATTAGCCGGACATTTGTAAGTTAAATATAATTACAATTCTGGTTAAGAAATCCAGAGACCTTCAGATACAGTACACTGTCTTTCATTGTCTGATCACTACTTTTTTTTCCAAATGAAATGCTGCACTTACGCTTTCTTCCAGCTGGAATATGTAACCGTGATAATGAAATATGACAGCTTTTTATTTCTGTTATTTTAAAAGTAACACTAACACTCAAAAGGGTAGAGCATAGATGCAAGAAACTCAAAATTACATTACAGGCATTTAGCAGACGCTCTTATCCAGAGCGACTTACACAACTTTCACATAGCATTTTACATTGTATCCATTTTATACAGCTGGATATATACTGAAGCAATTCCGGTTAAGTACCTTTGCTCAAGGGTACAACGGCAGTGTCCTTACCCGGGAATCGAACCTGCGACCTTTCGGTTACAAGCCCAGTTCCTTACCCACTGTGCTACACTCCGTCCCATAAAATAGGCCTATACTGGCAGTGCCTAGGCAATTGAACCACAGACTATAACGATGTGGACCATGGTGCAGTTTTCTCACAGTAAACCAATGTCCTGTCAGACTAAATGTATTGGGACAAGAAAATACCAGCTGAATATCCTGGCTGTTTATAGTGCAGTGTCCTAGTGACAGGAAGAAAACATAATAAAAGGAAATGTGTTTTCCCATAAACAGATCCTGTTCAGTCCGCTGCCTAAAACACATGCGGAGCAGTCAACCCAAGAGTAGCACTTTTAATATTTTATCACACAGAAATGTACACATCTTAGTATGTACATTTCATATTTGCCAGTGGAATCCATCTGTCCAGCCATTATCTATACCCGCTTATTCCTGGTCAGGGTCGCAGCAGCTGTGGGAGCCTATCCCAGTGTTCATTGGGCGAGAGGCAGGAATACACCATGGATAGGTGACCAGTCCATCGCAGGGTGCACACCATTCACTCACTATTCACTCAAACTCTCACTGCCAGTGGAATCATTTTTATAATTCAGTAATAATATGCACACAAATTAATATGCGCATTTCATGTTTGCCAGAGGAATTATTTTGATGATGATGATGATGATAATAATAATAATAATAATAATAATAATGCCCTGAAATGGACTGGTGAACTGTCCAGGGTGTATTCCTGCCTCTCGCCCAATGCGTGCTGTGACCCTGCCCAGGATAAGTGGGTAAGGGTAATGAATGGATGGATAATATAGTAATATGGATAGTACAATAATAATAAGTTATAATCATAATGTTAGGATTTAGAAACAACATTAAAATCTTTGAGAAAAGGTACTCAGCATGTTGTATACATGTATCATGCACTGCACAGTGTAAGTTCTTCAGACCAATTTACTTTCTAAAAAATTCCCTTATAATTTTTCACGAATATTCTGACGCTAACAAATATATTTTCTATTTGTATCAGATTGCATAATCAAAAGTAGATTACTGCACCAAGGTGAACTCAATAATAAACCTGCAGTACAGCACTCACTCTTCTCAATGTAGGTGGTAGATGTCTGTCTTAGCACTTCCTAGAGATTTTATCATAAATGTAGAGATATAAAAGATCTCAGGGAATAATTACAGACAATATAATCTGTTCAACATATTAGTGTTGATGTTATGATTTTCCTCTGACCTTTGAAAACAGAAGGTTGGTTAGTGTAAAGTACAGTAGTTGTGTAAGCATCATGTAGGGCTTTGGACCAGTTCTCACTGTGTAACCCATTGATCGCATTATTAATAGAGTAAATCAAAGCAGTTAAACTTGGCTTTTCAGATATCGAGTAGCAACCAAAATAAATGTTAAACAAATGGATTAATGCTCATTGTTCTTCCTATAGCATGGTCTGTTACCATGGGCCTTGTGAATAGAATTAGACAGCCAAAGACCTGCAAGAGAATGTTTAATAATGCAGGTTTTCCTCTAGTTTGACTACAGTATGCAGTGATGTGAAAGTACCCTATGATTTTAGTAAATTATTGACACAGTTGGTGACTTGCAATGGCTTTCTGAGATGTTTTTCTGTTCAGACCACTGTGTCCTTCAAACATTGTGTGAGTAAGAGAAAGGTATTGCATATGAACTTAAAAGCAGTCATTTATCATTTCTGATCCAATCTAATATTTTGTCTGCTGTGGTAAAATGTACAGGATATACAAATTAGTTGTGAGCCTTTATCATATTATTTTGAGTTGATGAACAGAGGAAATCAAGCAAAGGCACTGACCATTTACTGAAACCACTGTGGATTATAAATATTTTTAATACATCCAACAGCTCAAATATTTGTGGATTATTTTAATCCGTATCATATTTTCTGAATGAAAACGAGCCTACACCGCATTTTGAAATGTATCTCCCTATAATTAATTTTAAGCCACTGTGGTATACATTTTGACTTTCAGTAATGAGTACATTCATGAAGAGTAAAAAAGTTTTGCATAGAACTGTTGAGAGTGCTGAATCTTTCTTCACTGCATCAATATGAATATGACCCAGTCCATATTAAGGCCACAAATCAAGTTTTTCCACAGTGTGCATGGGAAACAAGCTACCAATGGACCTTATATCTTGTTATCAAATCATGTGCCTGCATACATACATTGGAAAGGTGTGAGGTAAGATTGACACCTCTAGAGCACTTTTTCTATTCCCTGTTCACTCACACATTCATGGATATCTAGGCATGTGGAACGACAGCATGACCTCCAAATACATAAAGTGTCAACAATAAAGGTGCAAGTAACATGTAATCTTCACAAGATGTGGTGCTCAAAGGAATGAACAAAGCTCACTGTAGCTGAACAAGTCCGCCAAAGTCCCTGAGTCATGCTGTGGACAAACGGCAGATGGTTCAGCAACACCCCTAACTGACCAAGTATAAAGCGTGGAGTAATCCAGAACTCTGTATGTATGGCCCATGACTGTCTCAGAGAATAATACATTTAAAGGTATCATTTTATAAAGGAATGAATACATGAATTTAGTCAGTTCATGAAAATTTCTGTTTGATGTACAGTCACAAGATTTAGTCTAAGTCTTTGAGAAGCACATTTCACCTGCACAGTCTTTAGCTGCGACCGCAGCTCTATAGCTCTGTCTGTCTGTCGGTCGGTTGGTTGGTCAGTTGGTCCACAAAAAGTGTCCCACCCCGTAACAGCCACAGTTTTCGCCCCAGGAGGCTGAAATTTGGCACGGACATTGGTCATGACCGAAGGTAGAGGCGAGTAACTTTCAAGGCCGATAGGCCACGCCTATCACCTCGCCCCCTCTTGGTCAATCACAAAAAGGTGCATAACTCCTGAATGGATTCACAGATTTGCACAAGATTTTGTGGAAAGGTTAGTCATGAGCCAAAGAAGAGGTCACGTGTTTGAGTGAGGGTGTGTGCGTGGATGCATTCACACACGGATGCATGCACATGTGCAGTTGCAGCTATTGCGGATTCGCACTTGTTTCTACATATTTATGAGACGTTGAGCAAAAATGATCATCATAATCTCTCAAACACAGGGTAATTATGGATTTTGAGCAGTCTCTTAATGTAACATTAAATACATGAATATGAGATGACTAAATTACAGGTGTTTAATACCCATTTCAAATTATTTGGGTGATTGTATTTCCTCCAAAATGCTCAAAGAAAATGAATGAGATGGATTTATTTATTGGAAAATTGTCTATGATGGCAAACTGTCAGAACTAGTCATTAGAATTGGTGCATATTCCACAACGGGAACACTGTGTCCAAACAAGCGTTCTATCGAATGGGTAAGCAACGGGTAAATAGAGTGGTTCACACACCATTCATCAGCCCACAGCTCACAATAGATCCACATGGTGAAATACACAGTGTTAATTTAAGTGTTAATTTGACTAACAGATGGGGACCAAATGTCATCTGTTAGTGTTGAATTAACATGCAACATTTTACTGCGCACTCCCTCTCTGTTTTGTCAGCTTAATGTCTACTTTTACAAAATGCCATTTAATTCCTAAATTGATTGTCTGCACAATATTGGTAGGTTAAACTGAGCCTTAGGGCTCTGTTTTCTGGGATTAATGTCACATGACACATGGGCGCAGTCAATGGCCTGGCGCATGGGCGCAGTCAATGGCCTGGCGCATGGAGGACTGGGCCTGGTGCATGGACGCAGTCAATGGCCTGGCGCATGGAGGACTGGGCCTGGCGCATGGGCGCAGTCAATGGCCTGGCGCATGGCGGATTGGGCCTGGCGCATGGAGAACTGGGCGTGGCTTGTCGATTCTTGGTTTTTTCCAGAGGTGAGGAGTGCACTCTGCACAATGTGGCACCTCTGGAAACAGGACAGGGTTATAATGAATGTATTATCACTGGGAATTGTGCAGCTGCATTTATTAATAGCCAATCAAATGACCTATTTTCATTCCCTTTAAGAGCCTTGCACATTGCGCAAGGCATGCTGCCAACTTCCGCAGTCTACTGCTGCAATGGAAGACCAGGATAAGGACATACTAATCAGATATTTCTCAAGATATTCTTTTGTGGGTGGTGCGGAGTTGGGCTGAAACTTATTTTTTTTAACTGAGTTTGAACGAATCTCATAAATAGAAGAAATATATTTCCTGGTTCCAAATCAGCATAGGTTTGACTTTATATAAAAAATCCACTGAAGTGAAGGCATGGGTGGGCATAATGTATATTTATCTGTAAAATATTAAAATGAAATAAGGTTTGGGTTTTCTTTCAGTAGATTATTAATATTTATTGTTCGGAACTGACCTCAATTAATTTTAGTTTTTATTATATTCAAAGAAACCATATAGGTAAAAATACATAAACCAAATATGCACATGATAAACAACAAACAGAACTACAAAACCAAAGAACCTAATTTACACCAGTTTAGTCGCTGTTTATAAAATGCTCTTCTCAATTGTCATTCCTCTTTTACTAAAAGTTTAAATGGGTCAATTTGTCCCAAACTGTATACAAGACTTAAAGGAACCTTTAAAACTGGAAATAAGTGAGGAATTAATAGAGTATATCCTGTAAGAAATGGAACTTGGAAAACATAAAACTTACCTATGGCATGCAACATATAAGGAAAACATGTCATGACATAATATTATGTAACCAATTGTACTTTTTAAGAGAGTTGAAATTCATAATAAGGAACCATACACTATTTTTGTGCTCTGTTATTTTTAAAATGATTTAAACAACATCCTATCCTATACCCATTGTGCTTAGCATACATTCAGTTGTTACCATGCCTTTGGGAAAGATTTGAGCAAATGGAAAATAAAAAGCTAAAGTGGGAAATAAGAGAGAAAACACTAAATAATGATTAAGAAACATGAGGGCCTAAAAATGTTTCTGCTGCATTCAACACTAGTTTGCTTCAGTGCATCAGCCCCCCAGAGGAGTTCCGCTTCCCTGCACTATTTTTACCTCTGTCTACACTCAGGACTGATCTTACACAAATCATCCCTTTCCTGCTTTCAAACAGTGAGCTGTACAAATCTTAGAAGCATGTAACTATCTTATCCAGTTGTAGTCATTCATACAAAAACCCAAGACCCAGGGACAAAAGTGCTAATAAAACCAGTAATACTTCAAAAGTATGTCACCTTAAGCACCATTATTTTACACTGCATTTGCTAGTAATTTGTAATCTGTGCGTTAAAGTGACTGAAGTGTTGCATCTTTCAGAAAGATGGGAATTGTGGCCTACAAGCGGTAATAGTGAAAAAATCACCTTGAATAGTTCTGTGAAAAAAGAGTCGATTGGGAGCTCTTTTTCTGGTGAATGAATGTAAACATCCGAATGGATCTGGGGAAGGGAAGTGATCTATCCGTGTTTTCCTGTTAGCAGGCATGGAGCAGAGTCAGGGTCATAGTCATACCGTGAGTAAAGACGTCACTATTTATGCTCTGCCGAATTAATGGTGGTAAGTCGCCACACATTTTGAGGTCTTAGAATGTACCTTTCCTGTTACAAGTAAAAAATCTTAGAGGATCTTCATGAGTAGATATCTGTTTGGTGCTGAAAGTGGGAACTGACTGACCTAATCCTAACCCTAGTAATGACAGGCCTGCAGTATATACCATCTTATTATAGAGAGTATCGCAATTAACCCCATAAAAATGAGTGCATGCGGACTTTAACCTGCCTGCTGGTGCACATGGCTTAAACTAGACAGGTGGAGTGAAAGAGCATTGAAAGACCAAATTCACTAAAATAAAAACTACATTTTTGAACGCAAAAAAAATTCCATAAGTTTCAAGGGAGAGAGCAAGCTATCAGGGTAAGAGAGGCGGGATCACAAATTCAACTGAAAGGCGGCATTGTATCCAAAATGGGAAAACTTTAGGGATAAGAAATTCAATGTCTCGGCTTGCCCAACAAAACAATACGGTAAATACTACTGCTACTCGTTGTGGTACGAGTAGTGCATAAGAATATGAACATAAAATTATTGGGGAGGAAATCCAGAGGATAGTATGAGTACACCTAATTGTTTGGGTACATTACAGTAAATGGAAGTTTGGGATAGGACTTTTTCCTTTCCATGAATGATTTATATGTTCATCTAGTAGCACACTTGCACTGACATAAAACCACCAACAGAGGGGGAGAAACCAGAATCCATATCTACACACACATATATGCTATGCATGTGCCTGTGTGCGTGTGTGTGAGTAGCGAATGTATGTATACTTGTTTGTGTGTGCGCGTGAATGTGTGCATGCGTATATATGTACACGCCTGAGTGAGTGTGTGCATGTATGTATGCATGCATGTGAATGTATGTATATGTACCTGTGTATCTGCATACGTGTGCGTGAGTGTATGTATATGTGCCTGGGTGTGTGTGCAAGTGTATGGACATGCACTTGTGTCTGTGTATGTATATGCACCTGTGTGTGTGTGTGTGTGGGGGGGGGGGGGGGGGGGGGGGTCTGTGTGTGCGAGTGTAAGTATATGCACCTGTGTGAACGTGCGGGAGTGTAATTTCTAATGTACACTAAGTTTAAGCAAATATGACTCATGCTGCAAATGCACTTGTGGGGAAGATACAGAACAGATGCAGTACTTTCGGATAGATACGCAGTCCATGTCCATGCAGTTCACAAAGGGTTGTATGACATCAATTGAGCATGCAACCACCTACAGGACCGCTAAGGTTGGCAGCTTTGAATGCAATGTGAATACACTTCATACAGGTCTAACAGTAAATGTCAAATATAGTTATAAGTTACTAATATGTACATTGATTTTATACATTCAAACGCGATTAGCCTACTATGAAGATATCCAGCGTGTCACATAATGGGGTTATGACTAATAGCTTTATCAATTTTAAATTTCAAAATAGTCTTGGCAATTCAAACCTGTTTATATATATATACACACACACACACACACACACACACACACACAAAATAGCCAAGGCAGAAATCAAATTTAGGGGTACTTATGCAATCTCTGTCAGCTTTTGGGAAATACGACAAAATATTTCGGAGGAGTCCGGGAAAAAGAAAAACGGTGTCTGGTCTGGAGTTTGAAAACGTAATTGGTTCATTTATTGGAAAGAGGCTATCAGCGCAAGTGATGGTTGTCCCAGAGATGAAATTCGCTTCAACGGACGGTGAAACAGTACATTTACCAACCAGCATAATTACATGGACGTGTCTGGGCCAATTTATTAGTTTTTTTTTTTTTTTTTTTTTTTTTGTCTGTAAAAATTTTTTCGTTCCGTTTAATTTCTTTGATGTACCAAGTAGTGCTATTGCAATGAAATTCACAGGTGCCGTGTTTCCAAGGGTTCGCAACAGCGTACCTGCGAGCGGGCGGTGAGTGAGTTCATTTCTGTGAGTTTGTAATGCACTCGTCGTTGCAGTAGGAGGATCCATGTGCTGATAGTGACGTCGCTTGGCAAGTCTGTCTCCCTCGCAGTTTTTATCAGTCTTCTGGCTGAGAGCTAGAAAATCAGAAATGTTCTGTTACAGGAAGAAAATGGAAAATATCCAAGGAAGCCGTATAAACTTTCGGCGTCAGACTTGGTTTTTAAACTGCCCTCTGCAGTTGTAGATTAGCGACAGTTAACGCTGAAATGCGAAGGTGTCTAACCTACTTCTCTGTGCTTCAGACTGTCAGAACTGAAAGTAGTGGATCTATGTAGGCTACTGGTGGGCAGAATAACTAAACGTCAGCTTTTACACTGAGGATATTGGAAAGGAGAAATACTGGTTATTTATTTTTCTTATTTGGGTTATTGCTTCCACGCAAAAAAAGCCACCTGCTAAATTGGATGTCGCAATTAAGGTAAGGATGCAAAAATCTATATCCTAATGGGTTAGCTGCAGTAACTGATCAACTTTAAATAGTAACTTCAGAGACATTTCATTTGTTAGTGGTAGATAACCCGGTGTTTCTCATTAAATGTTATTTTAAATTCAATTTTTGTTGTCCGGAGAACAATATCTGAACCATAGGCCATTTCCATAGACGCTCGAAATTTGACAACAGTTTAAAGACTGTAGCCTATATACTGAGCGGTAAACGAATATGACAGTATTATACACGACATTATCGACAGTGAAATATGTTGCATCCAAGTTGACTGCATTGTTGAAACTGCGTTCAACTTATCTTCCGCTCTTACAGTAAAGATAACTCGCTCATCATATACAATAATTGGAAAATTAGTTAGACTTTCGTATTGACAAAACCACCTACGTTAAACTAGCCTAGGTTACTCTACGACGCCCGTTAAGTTCTCTCTGCTGAAAACGTGACCATGAATAATAAGAGTAAAACTGTCATTCTTTTTTCGGGTGCAGTAACTACCGATATGATTTATTCCTTGTCATTGTATATGCTAGTCTGCACTTTTCCAAACGTCGTGCGTTGCTCAGGAAGGATGTAAAAGTAAATGTTGGCTGTAATCTCTACATAGGTATCATATATAAGGACTCCAGATTTTTCTCACGATTGTAATGCTTCATTGACAAAACGAAAGACACTGTAATAATATTTTATGCATTCGTGCAGGCAATTTATGACCTTACGCCTTATTTTAATAAATGTGTCAACCACGAACTGTACGTGGAACGTATGCAATGTTCCTATTAAAACAAGTTGAAGACCACTTTAAGGTCAGTGTTCTAACTCTGGATCACACAAACCACGCTCTTAAATGTTGGTTTTTTAAAACTTGTTCATCTCTCGCTAACAGTAGCCTGCACTGTCGCCTTAAGGGTGCAAGAATTTCTAGGTAATGTCGCAGCACTTAAGTCGCCACAAGGCCTACAAACGCTAGAATGACATGATAGTCTATCCAATCCGTGTACAGCTTTGTCGTATTTTTCCACAGAGTCTCTGCTTTTATCCAATGGTAGAGCGCCAGAGATGGTAGTTAACGAGAAAGCTACAAAACCACGTGATGTATTTTAAAGCGACAAGTTCCTATTTCCTCAGGGGTTTATATAAGCAGCGAAGTCAAGTGTTGCGTAGCTGGTAAAACAGCTTCTACAGCATTAGTAGACTACCAAAACTGCGTTTAAGTAAATCATGCTATAAAGTAGTAAACGGTTTTTGGACAACTATTAACTATAATGTTTCATAACAATATGTATTTTAAATATAAACAACCTCACCTCATAATTTCGTAGACATTATTTATGATGAAAAGCACGACCCATCTCGTCACCACCCCCACCTCCCTTCCCCAGTAGTCCCGTTCGCTATATACTGCGCTCTTATCTGAAAAGCGAAACATGACAGGTACTTGTGCTTCCTCTTAGTTAGACACTTTATTTTTTGTGTAAGTCCCTTTAAACCAGTGGAAATAATGTGATGTTGCCGTCGTGTGATGTTTTTGTGCTTAACTATACGAGCGCAGTTGCCAGTCAACTAGTAACGATCTCCAGAAGATCTCATCTTACGCCGGCTTCTGTTTTCTGTTTGGTAAATGTTCCTGTTACTGTCCAGGGAGACCAAGCAAAGGATTTTGGCCCGTATGTGCATGCCTAAATTGTAAACCAAATCTTCTTATGTAGCACTAATTAAGTTTACAATGTATGTGAAGCATACAAAAACTAAATTCAGAAGAAATTTTTAAATATTTATATTTTTACTTTTAATAAATAATTAAATATGTTATTGCCTTGGATATGGATATTGGATGTTTTATTCATATTGTTAATTGAAGTATTATTATTTGATTTACTGTTGTGCTGATCCTCACCATACATACAATCACAATTATATTTTAAAGCCTGTCTATAGATTTATTTTTTATTATTATGTATACTGCCTATATATGAATATATGTAAAGTTTAAAATTAAATTAGAAAATGTGAATTAATGTTTTTTTTATTCAATTGAACAGATGTATCAATGATTCAGCCACGGAGACCAAAAGATACCAAGGTTACCCAGAAGGAATGGATATGGAAAGGAGAAGGAATCAAATGTCGAAGACAGTGGGGTACATCTGTGGCATGGAACAGGAGAATAAGACCAACAGTGATGGCCTCATGGACATTGTAAATATCACTTGTTCTCCGAACGCCATTGCAGGCATGAAGGAAAACATGGATCAGGCCCCACTTTCCCAGAGCCAGAATCAACAGCAGTTTGTTTTTCCTATTTTGAGCAATGCTGCCAATGGTGTTAAGTTAGAAATGGACTCCAAAGAGCTCTCCAAGACTGTGGCTGAGTCGATGGGCTTGTACATGAACGCGGTGCGAGAGGCGGGCTATGCCTTGGGCCCACAGGGCGCAGGTGGCAGTGGGCAGCAGCCAGGCAGGAACCTGTCCCCCTCAGCAGGCTGTCCAAAGCCCAAACCTGTGAGGTTGTTAGTTTCAGCTCCTTACCCTGGGATGTCCCACCTGTCTGATATCGCTAAAATGGAGTGTGGCTCTGGTGTCCTGCCAGAGGCAGAGGACTGTCTAGCCCCAGGCCTTGACCATAGTCCACAAAACTCCAATGATTCCATCTCCAGCCCTACTAAATTTGGGAAAGCCTTCCCCCCAGCTGGCAGCCCCGTCAACCAGTTTCCTGCCCTGCCGGGCCTTGCCCACGCCCCCCACCTCAGGATCTCCACCACTTGCAGCCCCAACAACACGAGTACGGTGGGTTCCCCCCTTGCAAGCCCTCTTAATGTGATGACATCGCCCATCTCCAGTCCCCACAGAATGGGGAGTGTGAGGTCCCCACCCTCCTGCAACCCCACTGTGAGGTCATCAGTGTCCAGCCCCACTGGCAGCAGCAGTAACAACAACAGTATGCGGGAAACCATTTCTAGTCCAGAAAATGTCAGTTCTATGCCTTTGTCTAGTCCTCCTAATTCGACAGGCTTCCCTATGTCTAGCCCTGCAAGTGGACTGGGCCTTGAACCGAATGAGACTCACAGCCCAATTAAGACAGACGAAGTCTACAGTGGGTTTGAGTTTCCAAAGCTGGAGAAGGTGGACACTGAGCTGTACAGCATTGACCTGGACAAGATGGGAATGGTGAAGTATATAAAACCGGAGCCAGACTGCATGAGGAGCACATGTGTGAGTGGTGACAGGAGTCACATACCCAGCTCACCCTTCACCATGCAAATTAAAAGTGAACCAAACAATGAAGTGACGTGTCTCAATCCCCAATACAATGGAGAGCCGCACTCTTTAAACCTGTTTTCTGCAGCGGAGACCACTTACCTGTCCTTGAGGGATAATGTAGATGAACATAGCCTCTCTGGGATTTTAGGGCCACCAGTCTCTTTACTTAATGGCCACTACCAACCTGAAGCTTTTTCTAACAATGTCTTGCTTAAGGGGATTAAGCAGGAGTCTAAAGATGGCAGCTATTACCCAGAGAATGGTGACATGCAGACAGCGGCCATTGTTGGGGTTAATTCAGGTGGGCATTCATTTCATTACCAGATTGGAGCACAAGGAACAATGTCTTTTTCCCAGCATGATACAAACCCCTTGCTGAATCTAATTTCTCCCGTCACTGCATTGATGAAAACGTGGAAGCCGCACCCTGGCTTGCCACCCCGAGGGGAAGGATATCCAGGTCACAGGTGCATGGTGGACAGCATGGCAAGGTAAGAAAAAGCGCATTGTGTGTGTGTGTGTGTGTGTGTGTGTGTGTGTGTGTGTGTACATGTGTGCGTGTGCGTGTTAGTGCCCTCTGGTCCCTCTTACAGTAAAGCAGCATATGACCACAACAGCACTGTAAAGCAAACACTCGGCCTGAGTGCTGCTCTGTAACCGGACAGCAAAGGCAAAGGTTGTCCTTTATCAAGGGACTGCATTCACCAAGGAAGCTTTATTGAGGTGTTCTTTTGGAAGAGGTCTCACAAAAAATGGCATTGTTAAATCAGCAATTTTGAAGTAGTGCCAAGGACAGCAATAATCACCCTCGACCTGAGACATGGTGCTATAGTGTATAGGTTCCCATGCAGCTTTCAGACAGGTGTATTGTTTTCTTTTCTGCATATAATTACTCATATAATTACTGAATAATTGTTTACCAATAATTACTTCTGTCTGGAAAAGTATTGCCACAGAAATTCCAATATTTTCAAAACTCAATATTTGAATGTGACCAGGCAAATTGAAATGGGAATCTAAAATGCATTCAAAATGTATTAGCCTCAAAATGATTTGTAAGTCATTGGCATATTCATATTTGTAAACAAGAGGACTGGCTTTTTTACCCTATAATATCTGTATCAGAGGTTACTATCAGTTATGAAATTTGTCTTGTGATAAGGTTTAACATACATAAAAGGAACATGTAGTATAAAGCACAGCTGGTTTATTACTTGAGCATTAAGTGTGTGTGTGTGTGTGTGTGTGTGTGTGTGTGTGTGTGTGTGTGTGTGTTGCATGCATACATATGTTTCTGGAGCTAAAACCTGTATCTTATTTTTTGAGAAGCATTTAGTTGTCATGTAGTCTTTTTTGTTTTTGCAAATAGACAATCTTCTATAGCTGATGAGCACTCGGAAGGAGCCATGTTATTTTGTGTTTTCACAACATAAGATTAGCTTGAATTAGGGTTAAGGATAAGAGATTAGCTCTGAGGACTATTTGGCAGTTCAATGTGCCTATCTATAGGGCTTTGGCATACTTAGATGATAATGCCGTCGTTTAAAATCCAAATCAATTTTACCAATTTTAGCCAATCTGCTTTATTGTAAAAAGTAGTTAGGCCTTATCTTTCGGTTTTACGCAAATACTTTTACATGTTTATTCTCATTGGATTACATTTAAGATTGTAGGAGTACATTTTGTTCAATCAATAACAATGAAACAACTCTGTTTTGTTCAATACCTATGGTTATTAAATAAATGCCAGAGTTTAAATATTTGTTGTTAGATAAGTAGATAGATAAATAATTAAATAGGCTTGTATTGGAATATAAAAAGAACTGCTGCAAAGTTGCGACCACACTGGCTCATATTGCTTGGAGCTGCAGCCTCGAGTGTACAGTGTCTGTGTAAGTCTGGGGTGGGCCTTCATTCTTGTTAATTGATTTTCATTGTCAATGGAAATATTTATCCAAAATTTTAGAAACCACTGAAACAAAATAAAAATGAGTGAAGTCCCTCTGTGCTGAATGTCTCTGCTTGAGGTGTGGCTTTAAAGGGGGTGATGCTGTTAGTTAACATTGGCTCATCAGGCAATTAGATTCATTATTCACACCGAGTGCAAAAGCACCAGTCGTAGCCAATAATGGCTTTCAAAGGGAGGAGACTGTCGGGAGAAACTCTTTGACACTTTTTATGGGTTCTTGAGAACTTTTTCTGCTGTAGAGTCACTGATGGTATCTGAAGTAAAGATACGATACCAGGTAGGTATGTGCATTGTTTCTGAAATATCACCTGCATCATTTCTCGCACTCCACAAAATTTGAATGCATTTTATATCTTTTAACAAGTTCTGGACCTTTTCCAAACTTTAATTTAATTAGGTTGTTTTTCTTTTTTGTCCAGGAAATGAATAAAATGAGATCAATTAAACACTTGATTAAAGAACATTATAGTAGTTATGTACCTACTTGTATATCTTGGAAAAACTTGTGTTCTGACTGCCACCATTTCTTGCCCATTGATGTGTGTAGAAACGTTGAATGTTGGAGGGAAGAGTTTTTCCAGAGGATGTTCCTCATTGTTTTGAGCCTACAATGAGACATTTGTTCATCAAAGTATTTAAAAAATGAAGATTTTTAAAGCAGATATTAATATTTATATTCATGCATTTGAGTCATTGCTCTACTTTCTTCATCAAGTGAACATGCTTTGGCAACAGTCTTAGACTTCTGATTACTTTGGTTCCAGTTAGATAGGTTTGAATAAAATTAGAAAGAAGAGTCGGTTGCTTTGACAACACTTTCCAAAGCAGTCAGCTGTGTCCTGAGCTTCTCGGGCAGCTGAGTGAGACTGTGCTCCCTGGTGTACTACTGACCGCAGATATGATCCTGGTGTGCTACTGACGGCAGATATGATCTGGTGTGCTACTGACCGCAGATACGATCCTGGTGTGCTACTGACCGCAGATATGATCCTTTTCTTTCTAAAAACAGTGGACACAAGTTAGCTGGTAAATCATTTTGTACTTTTTAAAACTATTTTTAAAAAGTTTCATTGGCCTGTAAAAAATAACAATTAACTTCCTTTTTTTTTTGAGTATTGGAACTTATTAATGTCACCAAATAAAATATGAATAAATCAATTGGCTAGTTTATTTTGGTATTAATGGAATTACAATAACTGCAGCGCACACAGTAGTTAATTTCTAATAATATCAAAAGAGTGATAATCAACAGAATCTCCTACAAAAGGCAGAATATGCAGACATACTTGTTTCTGCTCAGCTTTGACAAAGCATAATGACTATGAAAAAGTATTTATTAATTAATTTCCCTCTGCAGTTTGTGAAATAAATCTTTTGATATCTGGGCCCTGACACATCAGGAGATTTACGGTGATTACGGTGATTAATTTATCACCAATTGGCTAAAGAGTGAACGCGTCTTGTTTTTAAGGCTTTAATTGGCTGCTGATTGAATCACAAACACACTGTGGCTGTCCAGGACTTTAGTGCTCTACAGTGATGCTTCAATTCTTTTCAATTTTTTATTTATTTAAAACTCTGTGGTTGAGGAGATTGTGACTCATATGGTGGCTATGTGTGCATACTGTATAGGGCTCAGAGAAATGGCTGAGCACATGATCATATGGGCTATCTGCAGGGGTCACTGTAGTCACTCTGAATTCAGCCATAATTTGGCAGTCAGCACAGACACATGACTAATTATTCAATGGCAACTGTAGTATATAAACGATTTAGTGGATAGCATTCAATTCCTCCACGCTTTTCCATAGTGAAGTCGATAAAGACCGATAAAGAGTAAAACAATATCGTCCTGGTGCATTGTGTGCTGACATATTTTATTCATTCTAAATTTGCATTCATTTTGTATATTTTTGCTTTGTAGCACCCAGATCAGTTTAGCAGCAGAGTTTGTATTTTGATTAATTGTGGCATAAGGTGTAGCTGAAGCAATAAATGTGCTCAGACATGCTAGATTCTCTACCGTTGCTAGAAGGTAAAGTTTCCTGGACAGTTACAATTAATTTTTATTGATAAATAAGGAAGTCCTACTGATGTAACTACATATTACATCTTGCAAAATGTGTGGTTAGAATACATTTGAGAACCAATTTAAGTGCCTGACTGTTTATTAGATAATAAAGTCATACTGAGTCACAATGCAGTAAGTAAATCAGCTGGAGTTACTGCTGCAGGTATGAATAGAGTTGTTTAAAGGGGAATTGCACTTTATAACACTTCTGCTTCTCATGACTGATATTGTCCTTCTAATGAATGTTGCCCTTCATTTTTCGATTAGTTATTTCATTATGTTAATATTTTACACTGTTTTGTTTTCTTTTACAAATGCAGGAAGTAGACCCAGGCAGTTGTGTCAAACTCGAGTATGCGTAACATTGCACGACTTCTGATGTGGGCGTACCTGCAGACAATAACATTAGGTTGGTCGTAGAAATAGTGTTGTATGACTACTAGCTAGCGAAACTGAAAATGTCTGAGGACAAAGGAGATTTTGTTTTTGATCATGGGATTGTTGTGCCTTATCAATTCGAGCCGGAATACACAAAAGAACAGCTCGCTAATTTGCAGGCTGATCATGTGAGTGCAAGTCAGGAGCGGGCCGAGATTGAGGAACCACAGGCTATTCCCAGGAAAAACGGCAACTGGTGATAGACATCCTATGTATCACAAACAGTGTTAGCCAGCCTGCACAGTACCTACCTCGAGTGGTTCGACCAATGATGGGAAAATGGTGGGTACAGCTTCAGACGGTCGCCTTGGTAGTCGGTGCGTTCAAAGTAGCCACTTCCTCGTTTGTGAACTTCTTCGGCTGTTATGTTGGGGTGTCTGATTACATTCAGCCATGTCTGGCGCAAAGTTGCATCGTGTGGAAAACTATGAAAATGTGCTTTCAAGGCAAGTTTAACGGGGGCATTATAATAACTGGGTACAATGCACCTCATTATTACACTGATATTGCATCAAACAAAAGCTAGCAGACGTTAGTTTGTTCGATTTCAACGCTAAGTTAACGGAATGTTTTGCTTCGCTTCTCGTTTTTGCTGCGAAACGAAATTGAAGAAGAAAAAACCAGAAACTGTACTACTATGTGCACTTGCGCTAAAAAAAAAATAGATCTTTGATTCTAATGTTAGACATTTAAAATGAAATAACTCATCGAAAAATGAAGGGCGACGCATTCATTAGACGGACAATATCAGTCATGAGAAGCAGACGTGTTATAAAATGTAATTCCCCTTTAAGCTGCATTTTCCATAAATGCTTACTCCATATTATTTCTCCATCTGCCTCTTGCAGTCTCTTCATATAACGGTAATGTCTGTTTACCTAATGGTAAATAAATTCTGCAGAATTGTTGCATACGCAGGTCACAGGGAAGCTTTGTTCTGTTTAAATCTCTTTTGCATCCTTCTTTGGTCTCCCCTCGGTAATGTTTGATAATTGTCTTCCGGATAAGCGGGTATAGATAATGGATGGATGGATGGATAAGCGAGTATAGATAATGGATGGATGGATGGATAAGCGGGTATAGATAATGGATGGATGGATAAGTGGGTATAAATAATGGATGGACGGATAAGCGGGTATAGATAATGGATGGATGGATAAGCGGGTATAGACAATGGATGGATGGATAAGCGGGTATAGATAATGGATGGATGGATAAGTGGGTATAAATAATGGATGGACGGATAAGCGGGTATAGATAATGGATGGATGGATAAGCGGGTATAGACAATGGATGGATGGATAAGCGGGTATAGATAATGGATGGATAAGCAGGTATAGATAATGGATGGATGATACGTGGGTATAGATAATGGATGGGTGGATAAGCGGGTATAGACAATGGATGGATGGATAAGCAGGTGTAGGTAATGGATGGATGGATAAACAGGTATAGAAAATGGATGGATGGATAAGCAGATATAGACAATGGATGGATGGATAAGCGGGTATAGATAATGGATGGATAAGCAGGTATAGATAATGGATGGATGATACGTGGGTATAGATAATGGATGGGTGGATAAGCGGGTATAGACAATGGATGGATGGATAAGCAGGTATAGGTAATGGATGGATGATAAACAGGTATAGAAAATGGATGGATGGTTAAGCGGGTATAGATAATGGATGGATGGATAAGCGGGTATAGATAATGGATGGATGGATGGATAAGTGGGTATAGATAATGGATGGATGGATAACCGGGTATAGATGATGGATGGATGGATGGATAAGTGGGTATAGATAATGGATGAATGGATGGATAAGTGGGTATAGATAATGGATGGATGGATGTCTTCCCTTGGCAATGTGCCTAAAATCTGGTTTACACAACTGATACTCTATTGAAAAAACCAGGTCTTTGGAAAGAAAATTGGTGACATGTAACAATCAATTACAATTTAAATGAAAATGTATAAGGTATTTCCATGCTGAATCAAATTGGGAATGTATTGTTATGTATATCCATGGTCAGTTTTCAAGAGACATCTGAATTCTTAATATTTGAAAATAAAACTGTTGTTTCAGGATATTGTATGTTTGTGCTTATGGAAGTCCAGTGTAGCGTTTCCAGTCATATGTTCATGATTGAACTGATAGCAAACAACAACAGAAAAAAAAACACCCAGCTAGTTTGGGTTTCGTTTGTGTTTGTGCAAGCATTCATGCTAAACTGCTCATTGTGAAACAGGTTGGCCTATATTACCAGGGTGGATGGGGTTCAATGGTATCTGCAGAAATGGCTTCCATTAACAAAAAACACTTCAAAAACTGTTAATTGTTCTGCTTGAATGGCAAGCAGAAAGTAGGTCATACTCAGCCTGCTCAATTAAATGCAAAGAAAACTAGTGAACTACAAACCCACTGTGGGGTCACTTTACGTAACCTATGCATACGATGCTACCTAATAAATCTTTTATATAGTACAGTTGCCATTGAATATGACCCAGAAAGTGCACAGAGGATCTCTGTATAGTCATTTTTGTGAATCTCTGCTTTGTTCGGTCTTCAGTTGCAGTTGTAAACAGCAAATGGAGACCCCCCTTGTTGCGTTGACAAAGGCTGCAAAGCTGGAGCATTTGAACAGTTTAAATGGTTGGGATATTCCACAGATTAGCGTAGTAGCTAGGGTGCTGTTGTTTTTCAGTTGTTTGCAAGGATTTGTTATCTTAAGAGTACTGGAAACAGGCATGCCTTGAAAGTGGAAGAAATTGGATTTTGTATGGTAGAAATAGCACCCTATAGGAGCACTAGGGTACACCTAAAATGTGCATGTAATTGGGGCTTTAAATTAATTTGGGGGGGAAAAAACAATTCTATAATGCATTTTGTTTCCAAAAAATTAATCTGGTGGCAATTGCTTGGTTAGACGCATGCACATACACACACGCACGCGCATGTGCTTTCACACACTCATGCACACTTGCGTATACTCACACACACACACACACACGCAAGCATACACATGCATGCACATGTAATACGTGGTATTTGGTGTTTTTACCAGTAGGCGTGTTGTCTGATTTGCATGTCAGATATTGACTTGACAAGACTGATAATCAGATAAATGTTTGGGAGTAGTTGTGTGGGTGTTATGCTATGCTACATGTTTGGGAGTAGTTGTGTGGGTGTTATGCTATGCTACATGTTTGGGAGTAGTTGTGTGGGTGTCATGCTATGCTACGTGTTTGGGAGTAGTTGTGTGGGTGTCATCCTATGCTACGTGTTTGGGAGTAGTTGTGTGGGTGTCATGCTATGCTACGTGTTTGGGAGTAGTTGTGTGGGTGTCATGCTATGCTACGTGTTTGGGAATAGTTGTGTGGGTGTCATGCTATGCTACGTGTTTGGGAATAGTTGTGTGGGTGTCATGCTATGCTACGTGTTTGGGAGTAGTTGTGTGGGTGTTATGATATGCTACGTGTTTGGGAGTAGTTGTGTGGGTGTTATGCTATGCTACATATTTGGGAGTAGTTGTGTGGGTGTCATGCTATGCTACATATTTGGGAGTAGTTGTGTGGGTGTTATGGTATGCTACGTCACTAGGACAAGTCTGCAGGAGGCTGCTTGTTGCCCATGTGACATGGAGATGCAGCTGATGTAGTCCAGAGCTCCTGGAATTAATTGGCAGTGTTGCTGGCTGCTTGGCGACAGTGAGAGGGGGTCAAGGCAAAAGCAAAACGGGAGAGCAGAGGCCACAGACAGATTTAACTGCGCAAGCAGTCCAGGCTGTTTAAAATCATTATATCAGACCGGGGGAGATGAAGGAAGTAGTTGAGAATGCAGTGGCAGCTTTCTGGATCACTCTCAGCTGTGACTGCATAGTCCTCTGACTATACCTCCTGACACTAAAGCCCCTGTCTTTCCACAGACCAAACCTCTAAGCCCATTAATGTACACTGGGCCCTCTGCCACAGACCAAACCTCTAAGCCCATTACTGTACACTGGGCCCTCTGCCTCAGGCCAAGCCTCTAAACACATGACTGTACACTGGGCCCTCTGCCTCAGGCCAAGCCTCTAAACACATGACTGTACACTGGGCCCTCTGCCACAGACCAAACCTCTAAGCCCATTACTGTACACTGGGCCCTCTGCCTCAGGCCAAGCCTCTAAACACATGACTGTACACTGGGCCCTCTGCCTCAGGCCAAGCCTCTAAACACATGACTGTACACTGGGCCCTCTGCCACAGGCCGAGCCTCTAAGCCCATTACTGTACACTGGGCCCTCTGCCACAGGCTGAGCCTCTAAACATATGACTGTACACTGGGCCCTCTGCCTCAGGCCAAGCCTCTAAACACATGACTGTACACTGGGCCCTCTGCCACAGGCCGAGCCTCTAAGCCCATTACTGTACACTGGGCCCTCTGCCACAGAACTACACGAGACGCCTTGCTGGTCCTGGCAACCCTTCAATTAGCCAACTCCATAAACACTAGAGGGGGGCTAAAGAGGGCAATAAACACTGGGGGGGGGGGGGGGGTAATGAGGGCAATAAACCCCCCCTCCAGTGTTAATTGCCCTATTTACCCCCCCCCCCAGTGTTTATTGCCCTCTTTAGCCCCTCTCCAGTGTTTATTGCCCTATTTAGCCCCCCCCCCCAGTGTTTATCGCCCTCTTTTGCCCCCTTCCAGTGTTTATTGCCCTCTGTCTGTCTCTACAGTCTCTCTCTCGTTCTCTCTGTCCCTCTCTCTATCTGTCTGTGTCTCTCTGTCTCTGTTTCTGTCTCTGTGTGTCCATCTGTCTCTGATTCTGTCTCTGTGTGTCCGTCTGTCTCTGATTCTGTCTCTGTGTATCCGTCTGTCTCTGTTTCTGTCTCTACTTTATTTGCATGAAATACATATAGTACATTTTGCCCCAGCAAACAAGAAACTAAAATAATAAATCAATAGGTTTTGTCGCTGTCTTTGGTGTCGCTGTCTCTCTCTCTCTCTCTCTCTGTTTCTCTCATTCAAACACACGTTCTACATTAATGTAGTTTCTAAAACAAATCTTTCTCCATGTTCAACATTTTTTTGTTCTAACAGTCCAAAAGGGAAGTTCGATTTTACCACTAATAGATCAACATGTGAAAGCTTCATTCATATCAACCGTCCCAGAAACTTTTTTGGAACCGTGAAATTTGTATTGTTGTGCGTTTATTTGTTCATTTCCCTCCCGTGTTATTTGCTAGTTAACAGGATTTGTAGCGTTGACCTCATTTAATGCATTTGTCAACTTTCCATCTTACAATATCAACTTTTTTTGCAAGTATGAAACTGCTGATGTGCCACAAGTTGGTGGATTTAAAATATTTTGCATCTGAGGAGAATTTGTAATATTCGTTACTGCATAAATCTTCCCAATGCAAATAAGCTTCTCATCCATGCTTAAGGCATAGGTACAACCCACATCTGGACCGAGATCACACACTACCACTCAGGGCAGCAAACACTCAAAGGGCCTGTGTAAATGAGAGTCATGGTGTAAAACCATAGTAAGTACTTTAGAGTGCCCCTAATATAGTATCTTTATAAAAGTGTGCCTAATATAATATCTTTACAAGTGCCCAGAATATAATATATTTAAATGTGTCACTAATATAATGTCTTTAAAAGTGCCCCTAATATAATATCTTTGAACATGCCCCTAATATAATATTTTTAAATGTGCTCCTAATATAATATCTTAGCTCTGCTCTGCCTTCTGGCCATGTGAAGAAATAAATATATTTGTCCCAAACATTATGGAGCTCACTGTATGGTGTATATATCACCATGGAAACAAAGGCCAGTGTTTTATTCATTTAGAATACTACACCAGAAATAGAATGTAAAATAAAATTTAAGCGAATAGCAATCTGAGGAGTTTACATAATGATTATAACATGAATGTATGACAATCATTTAGCGTGGAAATCGTCTGGGAAATACGTGAACGATATCAGTCATTTTTATTTATGGCTTTGAATATTGAAAACAGACTAGTCATGTGCAAATATCCAGGTTTTCAGAACACATGCTATTTGAATTGTTTTACTATGAACATTTAAACTTTCGGGATGCTTGATGTGTTCTCCTCATTCCTGTCCTTTTACACAAGGAAACATGTGCTGTGCGTTCCATTGCCCTGCATAATGAGGGCTGAGCAAGAGCTGGGCAGGCTTTCAGGTGCAGTGACATCACCCAGTCAGGCTAATAGCCGTGTAACGCATGTTTGGATTTGAGAATCATTTTTATTACCTGTTTCATGCTCAGTTTCAACACCCCAACGACTTATATGGAAATTTAAATGTGCAGTTCTTTTCTGTAGGGCACGTTTGAGCCATTTTGCATGACACATTGGGCATGGACAGTTGCCATATATGCCATATGCCATATCAGTGATCATTCAAACATTACCTGTCATTTTTACCTTGGAAAGAAGTTTCAGCCGAGTGCATGCACACATGCATGAGCATAAATGATGTTATAGATGTTTATGTCCTGCACGTATATAGGCAGAAGAGGAGCTCAATTTACTGAACCCTGATACCTCATCTGCGATAAGTTGCCTTGTCATCTGAATATGTGAAGCGTCTGCCCTTTTGGGATGAGAACTGATTGATTATTTGGATCAATATTCAAATATGTTTCAGAAATTAAGAATAAACAGTTTTGTTCTCATTATTTATTGAGGAGAAATTAATGGGCCTTTGTAGATAATTTAACATGAATAATATTTCTATCTGAAGATGAGATGATGCATTTATTCAAGGTATTTTCAGAGAACTGGTTTTCTACAGTGCAGAGAGGGGAAAGCAGTGTTTGGTGTTTCTGTATAATATTCAAATGTCAAATGAATCAAAATGCACTTTCATACCCTCCACTTATCTGCTTATTTCCCTTGAAACCCTCAAACATGCATCCTGGATTGTAGCCATAAGTCAGACTTTGAGTCAGGTGACCCTAAAGAGCAGTTAAAGCGGTTGCTGTGGCAGTATTAAATGTATCATCCAGAGTACTCCCTGTCCACTTACTCAAGGAACACTTGACACAACCCTTGCCTGCTGCCAGCTGATTGGTTATATTTAGACTCACTTCCTGTAAAGAACCAGGGAAAGTCTGTTGGTGCTTGCACATGCAGGGATTTCCCTGTGCTTCCCTGTCCCTGTGTCACGTAGTAGGAGAGTGGGATGGGACTGGGGGGCGGGGGGGGGGTGGCGTTGGGAGTGGGAATGGACTGGGGGGGGCGTCTGGAGTTGGATGGGACTGGGGGGGCGTCTGGAGTTGGATGGGACTGGGGGGGGCGTTGGGAGTGGGATGGGACTGGGGGGGGAGGTCGGGAGTGGGAGAGGACTGGGGGGGAGGTTGGGAGTTGGATGGGACTGGAGGGGAGGTCGGGAGTGGGAGAGGACTGGGGGGGAGGTTGGGAGTTGGATGGGACTGAGGGGGTTGGGAGTGGGATGGGACTGGGGGGGTTGGGAGTGGGATGGGACTGGGGGGGGTGTTGGGAGTGGGATGGGACTGGGGGGGTTGGGAGTGGGATGGGACTGGGGGGGAGGTCGGGAGTGGGAGAGGACGGGGGGGGAGGTCGGGAATGGGAGAGGACTGGGGGGGGGAGGTCGGGAGTTGGATGGGACTGGGGGGGGCGTCTGGAGTTGGATGGGACTGGGGGGGGGCGTCTGGAGTTGGATGGGACTGGGGGGGGTGTTGGGAGTTGGATGGGACTGGGGGGGTCGGGAGTGGGATGGGATTGAATCTCACTTATTTTAAGTAGTTTGTGCATGAATATGATCTGCGTTCATATATTTAATCAATGTGGTGGTACACTTGTAGTGTGGTTGAATTACATGCAGGATTTATTTTGTTGTGCTTTTTAATCTATATGCTAGTGTGTTTCACTAGCATATAGAGTATATCCAGGAAGTCACCAATTAAGCCTGTTGGTATTCAGTGTACTGTTCTGTCTTCTCTGTTTCTCTAAAAGACAGCATCATGTCATCATATATTGCTGCTGGAGAACAAAGTTAATATGATGATTTTTATCATTCATTTTAAATGAATGATAAAAACTTTAAAATCTGTGAAGATTTTCCGTCGCAGGTAATGAGGAACGTGTCAAGATCACTGGGAAACATTCTGGATATGTTTGCATTTATTTGTGGGATAATGTTATGAAAATGTTCCCCAAGTAGACTTTAAATGTAAATTTATTGAAAGTAAGCCTTGTGTCACTTCCACACGGAACTCCGGTACAGACGCAGGCCACGGCCATTAATCAGCCTCATTTGACATGTTCATGTTCAGAGACGTTCAATGAAACTCATCTTTGAGCTTCCAATTAGGAATCATTTTCCAAGTATTGCTGTTCACCTCAAAGCACATTTCGCAATTAAAGCTCTTTCTTCTGAACTGAGCCGGAGTGCCTCAGCTTTAGAGATCTGAGGTACCCAGAGTTCCCCCTTCTGCCCACACATTCTGAGAGCTTTCCTTTTCCCGCAAGCCCAGTCAGTTGCGCATGGATTTTTCCAGTCACGTTGGGACCAGCAAAGTCTGATGCGGGTACTCAAAGAAGCCAAGGAGTTTTCCCCCACCTTGTCACCCCCCCTCCCCCCGTCTCACCTGCCCTCCCATCGCACCTGCCCCCACCTTGTCACCCCCCCACCGGCCGTCTCACCTGCCCTCGCCGTGTCACATGCCCCCCGTCTCACCTGCCTCCACCATGTCACCTCCCCCCATCTCACCCACGATTTTTTCCACCGTGTGACTCCACAAAGCCAGACTGCCCTACAGATGGATGAATAGACTGTTACAAACAAATTCATGCCTGAGGCTGAAAAGAGAATGAACGCTTTTGACTCTTCAAACATTTAAGTTGTTTCAAAAGTCAGCTTTTCTGTGATATGTATAAACTCTAAACTACTTCAACAGTACACGAAAGAAAACTGCAGGGCAGTCCATAAGTATTTGTACAGTTACGTAAGCTTTGCTATTTTGGCTCTATACTCCAGCACATTGGATTGAAATGAAACAATGAATATGAAGATAAAGTGCAGTGCGAGTTCTGAGTTCACACTCATATGCATATTATTTTATCATGCTGAGTCTGAAGGAAGGTTGTCATTAAATGGTTAATCTGTAGATTATTCATTCAGTGTGCCCACAAAGCTGCACCCACAGGCCTAAGGCCATTCCTGTAGGCCACTCACCAAGTCACGTTCACTAAGGTCAATTTTCATGAGCAGATGATTATAACATATTTTACAGCTGTGTCATGTTAACAGCAATGTTTGACGGTGCCACCATTTTTGTTTTCTAAGATACAGTTTAAATATCAAATTTCAGATCACCAGAAAGATTCATTAATAGACAGTGAATTAATTTGTTTTAAGCAATTGGTGATTAGGTGGCTGGATTAAGAAAGCCAAGCCAGGGGCGACATAGCTCAGGAGGTAAGACCGATTGTCTGGCAGTCGGAGGGTTGCCGGTTCAAACCCCGCCCTGGGCGTGTCGAAGTGTCCTTGAGCAAGACACCTAACCCCTAACCCCTAACTGCTCTGGCGAATGTGAGGCATCAATTGTAAAGCGCTTTGGATAAAAGCGCTATATAAGTGCAGTCCATTTACCATTTACCATATTGTGAGTTTAATAAGGGCACAAGGGCCATTCTGTGTGTACTGTTTTAGGCTCAGGGACCAAAGCCCCTGTTTTAATGTCTTGCTCCAAAAAGAATGCCTGCTGCAATGCTGTGCCTCCAGCCCTATTCTCAGCACCTAATCCTAACCCTAACCCTAACCCCCTTATGGGTAATCAGTACCTAACCCTAACCCCCTTATGGGCAATCAGCTCCTAACCCTAACCCTTACCCCCTTATGAGTAATCAGTACCTAACCCAAACCCTAACCCTAACCCCCTTATGGGCAATCATCAGCACCTAACCCTAACCCCCTTATCGGTAATCAGTACCTAACTCTTACTCCCTTTCAGGCAATCAGCACTTAACCCTAATCCCCTTATGGGCAATCAGCACCTAACCCTAACCCCCTTATGAGTAATCAGTACCTAACCCGAACCCAAACCCTAACTTCCACCTGCTGTAAGGTTTTCCCTCTGCCTACCTTTGCTCTGGAGATCTCATACAATGAGAGGCTCTGAAGGGACAAACACATCCCCATGAAAATGGACAGATTTTTTGGGGACAGTTTTTGTAAAGTGAATGGTAGCTTAGATGTTGAGAACATATTTTATGAAATATGGGGATCAGTAGCTTTTGGGGGTTTAGTTTATATATGTATTGCAGTATGTCTGTTTTAGCTCATGGTGTCTTGAATGCCACTCTCACCCTGTGCAGTAATGTTGTAAATACTGTAAATATTGGTTGTATTTATGGCCATGCTCACTGGAAAATGCAAAAAAGTTTGTAGTAATAGATCATTTGTATGTTGCTGTCAGTACTGTTTATTAGAGGTGATTTATCCATATTCCAGCTATTTAAATTTCCCTTGGTGTGAAAAGAAGTCTGTAATCCCAGTGGCATCTCATTTTATCACCTCGTGTTTCATAACCAGAGGCGAACCTGCTGCCAGCAGAGAGTTTTTAAAAAGCAAGGAGCCGTTGTTTGCTGGAATAATTGTGTTTTTTCCTAGGAAGTTATATTTCTGAAACATTACCTTACATTTTTTCCTCTTAAAAAAATGAAACTGTATCCCAAAAAAGGAAGCTGGCCAAGCTGAACTTTGTATACAGAATATTTGTTCAGTATAAATATGAGAACGGTTTGGGATTTGTGCTGTAATGGTGGTGTTCAGCAGCCATAAAGGAGAGCAGGTTTTGTTGGGGAACTATAATAAAAAAAGACAAAGCCACCCTAATCGTTCTCATTTGGCACCTTTTCAATGTTCCATAAAATGTCTGATTTCTCAGTGGTCTCAGTAAAAACATTACATCCCAAGTAAGATGTACGTCCGTTACAAGGCTCCCTTTCATATGTATTCATTCGTAAACCCTGATTGAAAGCAGTAATTCTTCCTACTTTCAGACTTAACTGCTAATGGAGATACTAAGGAGTGGGATTTATTATGAAATGGGTTTGGTCTGCTGGAGCCAGTACCTTCAGATCACATTGCACTTGCACTTGGGTTCTGTTGCTTCACCCACACAGAGTTTCATATGAGAAACTCCTCAACTGCAAAACCTGGTTATACAGTCTGTGCACTAAATGCATTTCTGAGCAGGTATGCATTTCAGACTTTTTAATGCTGTTGGAGTCGACAGATTTGACTGACTGAGAAAGATGTGGCTGGAAGTATTTTTGGTTTAAGGTTTGCCGGGAACCAAAAAACAAGGCCTTTGTCTTCCCCAGTGAAGTAAAAGTGGAGGCACTGAAGGTTTAGCTAAGAGCGCAGGAGCTAATATGGTGGGAATGGCTTTTTCTTTGTATTATTACAACAATGCTACAAGTTTAAGTTGACAGAAAAGCATTATGTTGTAGCACTTCCAGACATGTACATATGGACACCTGTGAATCTTACGAGGAGTTTCCTAAAAAGATTTAAACTAGTTTAGCCATCTACATGCAGTGCACTAGGGCACTAATAGGTCCCAGCTTGCCTTTACAGTGTTGGGTCAGTGTCTGGCATAACTGTGGCAGAATACTACTCAGAAATGTATCATATCAGCATTTGAAAATGGTGATTTGTTTTTTCTTTCGTTCAGATGTTTTGCTCATTTTTTCACCACCAACAGGATGAGACGGTTATACTGCTTTGGTTTCCTGTCCTAACCACACTGCAGTTCTTACAGACTATGGAAGCTAAAGCATTAAAATTGGGCAAAAGAAAAAGATACCGGTGGTTTACTGCTGCCTTACAGACATAGGCTCTGAGTTTTTCTCTCCCTGTGAAACACTGACAGGCCTCTTTAAAGGTGGGCTATGTGGAGTGGAGCAGCACAGGCAGCACAGGGCTGTGTAGAGCAGCACAGGCCTGTGTGGAGTGGAGCAGCACAGGCAGCACAGGGCTGTGTAGAGCAGCACAGGCAGCACAGGGCTGTGTGGAGTGGAGCAGCACAGGCAGCACAGGGCTATGTGGAGTGGAGCAGCACAGGCAGCACAGGGCTGTGTAGAGCAGCATAGGCCTGTGTGGAGTGGAGCAGCACAGGGCTATGTGGAGTGGAGCAGCACAGGCAGCACAGGGCTGTGTGGAGTGGAGCAGCACAGGCAGCACAGGGCTGTGTGGGGGAGCACATGCAGCACAGGGCTATGTAGAGCAGCACAGGCCTGTGTGGAGTGGAGCAGCACAGGCAGCACAGGGCTGTGTGGAGTGGAGCAGCACAGGCAACACAGGGCTGTGTGGAGCAGGGCAGGGCCTTTTTGTAAATCTCTCAAGACTTTACATTCCACAATATTCTGCCAAATATGGCTTCTTTGTAATTGTTTGTGGCACGTTTATTCATTAAGACAAATGAATTTGACGACAGTTAGCCAGAACTAATAATTTCTTCTTTATATTTCTTAATGGTCTGATTTCAGCTTTGCTTTTGGCTGTTTTCATATGGATGTGTTGTGATGGTCCCTGACAGGTGCTGCATTGTTGATTCAATGGCCATCTGGCTCAGTAATCCCCTGACGAGTACAAAACAAAAATTTAGAAAGGTCAGAGACAAGGACATTTTTGGGTAGACAGTATATGGTGTCCTCCAACTGTGCTTTTAGCCCAAATCTGTAGCGTGACCTTTAAGGAAACAGCAGAGGTTAATTATGGGTATGGCGTGGTGCCAAAATTTTCTGACTTGCCTTACTGCATTGAGGTCTGTCGGTCTGCACTGACTGAGGAGGACCTTTGAAAAACCAGTGCTGTCAGGTTATGCCATTACTGGAGACTGATGTGATCATTTATCACACCCGTCCATTTTGGGTCTCGACACAGAACCCTTACCAGGTACTATTATTCCCAAAATCCAGCTAATCAGTGAGGAGTCTGAATACTATTCCAACCACATAAAATAGGAAAGGATTAATTACTTTATATAATAAAAATGATGCATTTTTACACACAACTCTTCAATATAAATTAAATTATGAAATGCTTCTTAAGTGAAGCCTGCAGGATAGACAAACGTTTAGGCAGGCGGTACTGGCTTGCTAAAATCTAGACTGGCTAATTGTCCTAGAGCAGGTGACCCAGCATAGATGTGTTTAAGAACACCTTGAAAATAGCTAGGCTTCCCAATTAATGATCATACAGCTTATCCTAAAGCAATGAAAATCTCAACCATAAAAACTTCCCAGCTAGAATGAAACCACTGCCATGAGGAGAGCAGTAACAATTCCCATTGACCAATCAGGAGGTGGCTCCGTGTATGCCGTTTTGCTTCGCTGACTGGAACGTCATCTGATCTAACGTCGTCTACCTCGTGAGAAAATTGTATAACGTACACCCCCCCTTAATCAGCCACAAAGTCAGACCTAAGAAACCAGGTGAGGAAAGGTGGTTTTGTACTCAGTGGCTTTAATCGATCAGCTGGATGCTGAGTAACCACTAAAACCAGCCACCTGCAGCTCTGCAAGGCCCAGGTTGCAGTGCCCTGGTTTTCCTGAATATTTTCTAAAATGCTCCCAAGCGATCAAACAAAAGCAAATGCATTTTAACCATCAGACCTTCTTTAGGCTGTCATGGCTTCGAGCCAGGCCACCTGCAGTGAACAGACACATCATTAGATTAGGTGTTTTGTTCAAATTGGATAGTTCTCAAAGATTTTCACTATAAAAAGTTGAAAATGTCTAAATGGTCTATGAAAAAAGTAAGCTGTGTACATCTGTCTTTGGATAATGTGTCTAAATGTAAATAGACATTCCTATTCAACAATGACAAATTGCTAAAGGGAAATTTAAAAAAATATATAGATATAGAATACATATAGAACAATACTATGGGTATTACTTATCTTACACACAACATTTAAAATGCTTCTTCTTTTATCCATGTATTCTAGAATCCTTAGGCTGTGGATCATTTAGATTGCTATACTGCATGTACACTGATAGTAGAGAAATAAATACGTCTATACAAAATGTACATAATTATGAGGTTTGTATTTCAGACACCTTGCCTGGTTATGTACAGTGTTACTTTCAGGGCCCTCCTTCTTTTAATAAACACATAATCAGAATTGCAGGTTCCTATGACTCAGAGAAAGTGATTGACAGGTGAGCAGTTATTTTTGTTAAGTTTCCGTGAAAAAGCATTCCCTGAATGCGGGGTAGTCCAAACATTCAGTTTGAGCACAAAGATAAATTAATTAATATTCATAATAACCGAAGTATTGTAGCAGGTAATCTCAGAGCTGTCAAAATTAATTGTGCATGTTAAATGCTCATTAACCATGTTCAGGACACTGGAAGCACTGAAGTACAGGTGCAGGACCTGTCGCACAAGCAGTTCTCAGTCAGTATAGTGACAGAATGGAGCAGTAAGGACTCAGGGGATTATCACCATGACAGAACACAAATGGACTCCTTTATTCCCACAGTCCTGTTGGACAAATTAAGCTACTATGCTACCTTTAATTTGAATAATCCATTTATTTAAAAAAAATAATAACAATAATACTGTTCTTTGGCCTTTGAACCAGCAGAAACTGGGCAGTGCATTTGTGGAATGTGTGTTCAGACAGAATTCTGTGCTCTCTGCAGGTTATTCTCTATGACCTGTTGAATTTACCAGAATTGCTTGATTTGTAGTTCAATATGCCACTAATAGAATGAGAATAAATAGTGCTGTGAACAGGCCATTCAGTTCATTTAGGTTTGCCATTTATGTAAGGGGTACATCTACAGCAGATATCATAAGAAGAGCTTTTTTTTAACACAATACAGTTTTCAGCCATTATTGTTTGCAACAGGAATAGTTAAAAATTATGAAGATAGATACCCAAGGTTACAGAAGAAAGGGAGTTTTTTTCCCGTAAGAACAGGTCACCCTGGGACAGGATGGTCGTTGGCTTTGTGTGTTTTAGCGAAAGTATAGACAAGGATTTATCCATAAGGTAGCAAAATCCTGTTTAGTTTGTTCCCCTAGATCTAAAAATATAATGGAGTTTATTATCTGTTAAAACAGTGTGTGGGTAGATTCCTTTCCTTTTCCAGTTTGGTCATTTTTGTTACCCAGCGCCAGGGAACATTCACACAGCACTATACTGTATGGTTTCGTTCTTCTCACTTGGAGGTTAAGGGAAACTGTTTTGTAGGCTACAAAGTGCTCTGAATTTGTGTTGTGTTGTTTGTTTTTCTGTTTTTCTGATCGGAAATTCAGGTGTTGTGCACACATCAGTAGCAGCATGGCCGTTTCAGCCATCAAAGGGTACGCTGACTCATAAGACAACAGCGTGCACAGATATTTCCCCTGGAATGAAAGCTTTTATTCTGAGAATGCCTTTATTGAGCAGGATGCACAGTGCCACATTCTGCTGCACTAGAGTCCTTGCTGACGTCTTGCTGTGACTTACAGTTGCAGTGTGACTGTAGACCAAGGCCACAGGGCTGGAGACAGGCCCTCGCTGGGCAGGGGAGAGGCGTTTCCTCCTCTGTGCTCCACATGTTAAATAAACTCAGGCTGGGAACCTTAAACAGCAGTGGCGTTCAGGGCAGAATGTGTTGGCTCTGCTAACTGACTGGGTGTGCGCCAGCGTGCTTTGAGCTGTCGTATCCCAGCTCCACAGAGGCTGGTTCCTGTTGTTGAAGCTCTAGGCCCTGCAGCTTTGAATCACTCAATACTCATCTGTGCATATTACAAACATGTCCTGTAGGCCAGATGTTTGGTCTGCAGCAGTCGCTGGTGTGGTTAAATAACACGACTTGTCGGCCAGTTGGGTGCAAGCTCAGGTTTAAGATGCAGCTGAAGCCTTGTTGCAAGCCCAAAGCATTAAGGCCGTTTAACCAGCTGTGTGATCTACAGGTGTGCGTGCATGTTTGTGTGTACAAGACGAAGTAATCTATAAGAGTTACAAATTTAAGCCCCTCTCCAGTCTTATTGTGTTGTACTGGCATTGTCGGTGGATTGATTTTGTGTGTGCATGTTTGTGTGTGTGTTTATGTGCATGTCCAAATGGACATGTGTATGTTTGGCTGTGTTTGCATGTGTGTGCCGACATGGATCCTTGCATGTTCATATGCATGATTGTGCATGAGGTGGACACCCAAACTAGAGTGATTGGTGAAAATGTGTAGAATGTTACATCAGGGTGCTAGAAGCTTCTGCACTTTGACAAATCATTGTCTGTTGTAGGCTGTTGTAGGCTGTTGTAGAGTGTTGTAGAGTGTTGTAGAGTGTTGTTGGGTGTTGTTGGGTGCTGTGGGCTGTTGTCAGGTCTTGTTAAGGTGTTGTTGGGTGTTGTAGGGTGTTGTCGGGTCTTGTTAAGGTGTTGTTGGGTGTTGTAGTCTGTTGTTGTTTGCTGTAGGCTGTTGTCGGGTGCTGTAGGATGTTGTCGGGTATTTTAGGGTGTTAAGTGTTGTAGGGTGTTGTCAGGTGCTGTAGAGTGTTGTTGAATATTGTAGGGTGTTGTAGAGTGTTGTAGGTTGTTGTGGGGTGGCTACTATTAATTTGAGCCCTTAGTATTTCATGCCCTTTTGTGTTTTGCCTGCAATTGCTCTTTCTGTCTGATTTCAGCATCTGAAATGTCACCTTGCCTTAGTTTTGCTTTCTGAACTGCTTTCCTGTCTGTGGTAAGTTCATGACTATAAATAGACAAGTTTTTTAATTTTTTTACGTTTTTTACTTTTTTTTTTGAGGAGTCTTCCCAGTACCAGTACAAAAGATGTCAGCTTGCTTATTATACACTCAAGATAAAACCTAGCACTTTGCTGAATACACATCATATGAAAAAGTAATAACACCATTTCATGAATGTAGACCAAAGGAAAGTGTCTCAGGTAATACATGCCATTGCACTGTATTTAAAATCTTAAATGATGCACATCTACTAGTTAGAGAGTTAATTCAGACTTCCTGAGGAGCTGCTGGCTCTGGGCACAGCAGAAGTAGCTCATGGGGGATTTGACCCTGTGACCCCCTGTTGCTCTGTTGCTCCAGGCACTGTCCATTATGCTAAAGCTCTCTATTAAACTGAGGCTTCCATATTTTAATGGCTAATATTTCAGACGACCCTTACACCTCACGCTAATTTTAAAGATGGGATAAGCTCATGATAGAATTTTGCTTGCATTGATCCCATCCATCACATTGTTAGGCTTTCGCATCCAAGCCTAGCTTCCCAACTTTTCTCTGGAGTTCAGCTGACCTCTGGAACCGGCCCATTTATTTAAAGCACTTTGGTTTAAGACTGGGGCAAAATCCGCAGCTCATCCTGCACATTTTGGTAGCAAACAGGAAGCTCAGACTCTGAAACAGTGCTCAGTTAGAGAGGTATTCCTGATTTTCCTTATCATGCTGCCAACAACCTCTCCTGACTCGCTGCTATAGGCATCCGTCACACACCGTGGCCACACTGGTAGGGACAGAAGAGATGGGCACAGGGAGATTCTGGAATTCTGGATTACTCTGGCTTTTATTTGAGTGAGAGAGCGCATATTCCGCCCAACAGAAATAAACACGAAAACAACTTTGCCTGTCACCCTCGGGATCTGGGTAAAAATAATAAACGAAAACAACAGACAAAATTAATTAAATTAGAAACCGCTTTTCAGCCAACTTCAGCCGCAACATGCTCTCTCGCGATCGTGGGGGATCTCCGGTCTCAGGTGCACACTCTTAAATCCTAGACTGATTCACAATCTAGGTGAGTGTGCCTAATTAAGTAGGCGTGGTCCTCTAATTGCCCTGAATTCCTCCTGCTAGCCAAGCCCCTCTGTGGTAGCTTTACTGAGTCTGCATTCCTGTGACACGGGGAAGTATGCGGAGTATGACGGGTTTCTGCTTTATCAGATACAGGCTTTGTGTCATATTCACTGTACCAGTTACAGCACTACATTACATTACATTACAGGCATTTAGCAGATGCTCTTATCCAGAGCGACTTACACAACTTTTTACATAGCATTTTACATTGTATCCATTTTATTCAGCTGGATATATACTGAAGCAATTTCGGTTAAGTACCTTGCTCAAGGGTACAACGGCAGTGCCCTACCCGGGAATCGGACCTGCGACCTTTCAGTTACAAGCCCAGTTCCTTACCCACTGTGCCACACTCCGTCCTCCGTCCTCCGTCCACTAAAGTCTGTTCATCCACAGTTTCACTCACACCCCTACTGCTTTCTTCTGAAAGGAATCACGTTTGAACATGGATCTATTTATTATATCAATTGCACACTTTTACATAAGTATTTTTTTTTTTCTAGTTTTGTTGTAGGGGGCATGATTGTATTGAAATGCAGAAGAAACCACGACTTGAAAAGATGCTCAGACATGTACAGCACCCGGGTGAGAAACACGGGCTGTCTGTTCTGGAGTTACCTGGGGGGCCTTTCACTGATACAGCCTCCAGCGCTGTTGGTGAACAGGCTGAACAGAAGTTCAGCATGAGTGCTGTAGCCCCCAAAACAAACAGACATAACGTTTGTTGTAGCAGACAGGCACATAAATAACAGACAGACTTGTTTCAGTGTAATACAGTAGATGACCTGAACCTGCTGATGGCAGTGATGTCTAAACAAGTCTATGTTTGTTTCTTCTTTCTGGTGCAGTAAGGATCCTAATTTCACTCATAAGCTCCATCTTGTGATTTAGTCTCAAAAAGATGAAATGCATAGTGTGTGAAAATCAGTGTGCTCAGCTCTCTAACCCTAACCCTAATCGGACCCTGCCAGACAGAGAGGACTGGGTTGGGCTGCGCACAGCTCATCCTGTGAGAGTGAATCCTGCTGGGGCAGTATCCTCCTCAGAGGCAGTGACAGTGCAGATCAAATGTGGAATGCCTCGAAGCAGGGGTGGGCTGGACGAGTGGAGTATTCAGTTGTCTCCCAGATTTATGGAGTGTGCTGCAGTGATGAGACAGACCTACTAAACATTTTAGCATTACAGAATTGGGGGTTAATAAAATGTTATGGATAACAATTAGTTTCTAAAAAAAAATTTTTTTTTTCCATTTATCTAAATGATGTACCAAATGTTAAATCAAAAGCTCAAAAGGACAAACAGATCAATGCACCGATTAAAAATATAGATGTAGAAATTTGTTTTTTTCTTTGATGTTTTTCACTTTCACGTTTATTGATTGTTAGCCAAATGTAGTCTGCTCCTTGAAAGCTGGATGCTAATTGTGAATTTATGTTCACTGTAGTATAAGATGTAACAACTCCTTTACTTTTATCATAATATTTTTTGGTCTTTAGTTTTTATTTCTTCTGTGCCTGGTCCTGGTGCTGTTTTACTCGTGTTAGCATGTATCCGTGCGTGTGCCACACTGAAAGGGCAGTCTGTGAGTCACCACGCACGGACGGCATCAGATAGTTGGCTGGACTGTGTCGTGCCAGATGGAAGCACAACACTAATGCCATGTCTGGCTTTAGCAGTGTGAGGCTGGGAGCGATGTGCAGCAGCTTCAGGAACAAGCTGTCTTCGTCTCAACAGAATCAAGCTCTGTGTGCAAATGTGAATTAAAATGTAAAAGCAAATTTATAGGCCTTGATCATCCAGCCCAATAGAAAATGGTGTTTAATGTGTGGCAATAAGGAGGACTGTCTGTTTGGCATGCGGCAGAAGTGTGCTTAGGGTTCAGGATGGGGTTCATTTTTCCAGTATAAATGGACCCCTGGCTGTGCAGTCCACTGCACTGAACACTGACCCATTTTGCCCACTGTGAGAGAAGTCATTGGCACAGGATGCATGAAATGGCTGTTTGTAAACAGCCTTCATACTGTACTCTAGAGTTAAGCAAGCTGGTGGAGACCAGGTTTCAATCAACAGGCAGAGAGAGTGCGAACAAAATGCTAATCTCATGTTTCTGCTGGAAACAACGGTTCACAGGAGACTTTTAACAGCAGACAAACTGAATGTGTGTGTAGTTGGATGCAACAGAATTATATCAGATCTCCTGATTGTGTTTGAAGTGCTGTTATTTCAGTAGGCTTACAGGCTTTAAAATGGGAGTGTGACTCTGAGAGCAGACTGCTTGTGTAATGAGGATTATGGAGAAAACCCTAAATGGTCCATCGGCCTGTGCTATTGACTGAATAGCATGTGTAGAACGGCAGGCTCAGGAGCATCACCTCTGCTCCTAAACAATGAGGAGCACTGACATGATAATTGAGCTGATTTTAAAAGATTTTTATGACATGGTCTGTTTTGGATTATGTGAAGATATTTGGTGAAATTCATGTAACGCAAACACCACAAGAAGGAGGCCAACTTAAAATGCTAATTTTCCTGTTTGTAATACTGCTACATAAAAATGAATGTTTATTTGCATGGTATACTGGCACCTCAGTATCAAAAGGCTTTAAATAGTACTGTATTTACTGAGTTTATTTTTTCAGTAAATTGAGAGCATAAAATATATTTTGCTGTGCCACTGTGGAATGCCACAGTCTTGCCATCCTGCAGAACTGGAGTTACAGTAAACCTCAGCAGTGACGCAGAATCGGAGCTAGAGTAAACCTCAGCAGTGACGCTGAATCAGAGTTAGAATAAACCTCAGCAGTGACGCAGAATCGGAGTTAGAGTAAACCTCAGCAGTGACGCAGAATCGGAGTTAGAGTAAACCTCAGCAGTGACGCAGAATCAGAGTTAGAGTAAACCTCAGCAGTGACACAGAATCAGAGTTAGAGTAAACCTAAGCGGTGACATTTCACTGGGCCCTCGGCAGAGACATGGTCACCCCTCCCACCCTTTGATAACTCACTCAGCGAGAGCAGAGCCAGGCCGGCTCTGGCACCAGTGCAGGTTAATGACCTCACACCTGGGCTACTCCATGTGGCCAGATGAACAGTCACAGATGAGCCAGGCCCAGTTTCCATAAAGATGAATAAATATGAATGTTTTCTCAGAGTTACAGTATGTGGGCCTGCGATATTATCTCACTTAACAAACGTCATTTTGATGTTCTGTCTCATTTGGTTGCTGAGGAAGATTAAATTAATTGGCGCTCATTTCCCTCTGTATACACAGTAGGCTGCACTGTATTTGATTGATGAAGCCTATTGTTGTTTTTGTGTTAAAGAATCAGTTCCCCTTACTGTACAGTTGGACTTACACTTAATGGAAATGTTCAGACTTATCAAGCATGCGCGGGGTTATGAAATGGTTATGTATCAAACCAATTTTAAAACACCATAAAAACAAGAATATATTATTATGAACATTTGTAATTTGGCAAGTTCTGATTAGTCCACAGATGTACACAGCCGTCTCAGTGTTCAGTACTGCTATGTAATATTTGCCTCAGCTCTCTGGAAAGGCAGACCAGCAGATTCTTTGTTGAAGATACTTATTGGCTGCTAATTGTCCCCATTTCATTCCAAAAGTAAGCAGTTTAAGAGTTTCCTAAATTAATTTATTTTAGAAATGTCCATTAAATCAATTTCAGCTATAAATTATACCCAAGTTTGCATTTGCAGTGGTAAAGAAATTGCCCTATTATTACTGCTTCTTCACCATTACTGCTTTTTCTACATGGTCCATAGGACATACTGGTATTTTTTTATGGTTGAGGACATTGAGGGGGGAATGGAACATGGTAAAAATGTACATTTGAAAGGACTGCATAGTTGTCTTTTGAAAAGGTCACTTCAGTAATGATTGCTCTTGTGTAAGATGCACTGAAACTATGTCAGGTTTCGCCCTGAGTTCTGATGAATCAGCTGATCTATTTGAGGTTCATTTTCTATTGTAGATGTCTCATTTGGAGGGCATGTTAGGCAAAGTATCTTCTCTCTCTCTCTCTCTCTCTCTCTCTCTCTCTGTCTCTCTCTCTCTCTGTCTCTCTGTCTGTCTGTCTGTACAGAGGTGCTAAGAGGCTTTTGTGGTTTAGAGCATTCTGCATATCTGACATACATCTCAATTTATGTAGAGTCCTGCAAATGTTGCAGGTGACCTTAGGCAACCCATCTGGCCTGAGATGCGCGCACACACACACACATGCACACACACACACACACACTCACACATTCACACATTCGCACACATTCACACACACACACACACACACACACTTACACACTCACACATTCACACAGGTACATTTGCTTAAATTATAAGAAAAAAGCACAAAGTATTCCTGTCATATCTACTCATCAAACAAGCCTTTAACACCCAAAAGAGCAAACACTGCGAGCAAAGTTCTGTGATTCTCAGCCACAGCTTCACCCACCCTCACACCGCTACACTTCTGCTATACCCTGTCTCATCTCCTCGTCCCATTATTTCTGTCTCTCCTTCCTCCAGCCTCTTCTTCCTCCTGCCTCTCCTTCCCCTGCCTCTCCTTCCTCCTGCCCTTCCTTCCCCTGCCTCTCCTTCCTCCTGCCCCTCCTTCCCCTGCCTCTCCCTCCTCCTGCCTCTCCTTTCTCCTGACCATCCTTCCCCTGCCTCTCCTTCTTCCTGCCCTTCCTTCCTCCTGCCTCTCCCTCCTCCTGCCCTTCCTTCCTCCTGCCCCTCCTTCCTCCTGCCCCTCCTTGCTCCCCTCCTCTCCTTCCTCTGTCACAGTCCCCAGGACTTAGTGTGGCTGTCAGTGTTGGTTCCAAATAAAACTCATTGTGTTTTCCGGCTTAAAAATATGGCAGAAATATGGCAACTTGTGTTTCTTTTCCAGCTCGATTCGAAACTCGTCATCAAGTTCATCTTCAGCCAAAGTGTGTCTGGTCTGCGGGGATGAAGCCTCTGGCTGCCACTATGGGGTGGTTACCTGTGGCAGCTGTAAAGTGTTCTTCAAGAGAGCCATCGAAGGTAGAGTCCTGCTCACCTGTTCTGTCATAAAGTTTTTGATAAAAGAGCAGGGGTTATTGTTGAATGTGTAGTGAGTTATACTCACAGGCATTAAGATGGATGCTGTAAGATAAGCCTTTATGCACCACACCATGTGAACTCATGACTATGTGCTGTTTTTAATTTAATATCTTATTTTTGGGCCAAGTGCTCTGTTATGTGATTCTGGATGTATTATACTGTATATCATTATAGCAGGGTTGGTAAATTGTACAGTTTGTGAAAAATTTGGGTACTTTTTCACTCCCGTTAAAGTGCAAGCAGCCTTCGGAGCGGTGTGCTCTGAGTGTGACTGAAAGAGAGGACTCAGTGCCAGGATGCTACTAGCATTCGTGCCTGTGAGCCAAAATGAGGGTGCCCCTCTTTCAATAGAGCCTCATTCATTTAAGGACCAAAGACAGTGCTGGTGTCCTGTCCAAACACTGAACTGTGTGGATGATGAGCATAGGAAACATGAACAACTGATTGATTCTAGTTCGTTTAAGAATGAGCAGATTTAAATTAATTGTAATTCATTTGAATAAATAACAAAATCAGTATATTTAAATAAAACCAAGTTGGTGTGCTTGCTTAATTCTAATGAATGCCTTGAATCATTGGGTGGCAGTTTTCTTAAAGAAGGAATGAAATAGTCACTTAAATGTAGCTGGTCCATTTAAAATAGATGGCAGGATAGATCTTAGGTTTTCACAGATTCAATTTATGTAAAATATGAGGAAACAAGTGAAAAGAATTTAATTTGCCTTCTAGTGCTCCCATTGGCAGAAGGCACAGTAAACGTGCCAATTTCCCAGAATTCATTTAGTCAGAGAGAATGAGAACGTGCATGTTTGGTTATATTCAGTGTGCCTGAACGAAGAGAGAGGGGCTTTTATTCGGCTCACTCTGTTGTTTTGAGTGATGCTTTTTACGATTGTGTAGCCTATTTACTGAGCCTATATCCAAAAATAGATAAATGCTAAAACTCAAACATTATACAACGTTTTGAAAACTGATTTTCAGGAAAGTACACAACCCAAGGTTTCCTCTGTAGTTTCCCATCTTAAATAGCTACAGCTTCCCATCCATATAAATGTTTTTGCTGGCTAGCTAAATTAAACATACATGAAACTGCTCTTGGAAAGTTAATAGGCTGCTCACTAGATCAACAGTATAAGCAATCCCATTTAAGGTTAGTGTAGGTGTAGCAGACAATCATACGTGTGCTTGTTTTATTGTGGGCCAGCTAGCTGGAAGTGAAGCTGTTTGCTGGTGCATTCTGGTTCAGAACTACATGGAGTCCTCACTGCACCAACTTGCTGGCCAGCAAAGTCACGTGACTGCTGACGTCATTTTCGAGAGTCTGAAGCAAAGCATTTAGTCAGTGCAGGATTAAGGGGCAGGAAACAGTGGTTTTGATGCTTACAGTTTCACCCCAGTTTCAGTAGTTTTTATGACATTAGGAAACACTCGAAGGCTTACTGTATGTGTATGCATGTGTATAATGTCAGAGGATGAAAGATGAAGCTTATTACACACCAGTGCAAGATGCTTCCACTGAAATGCTAGTCGTAGTAAGGTGTATCATGCAGTTTAACAGTGGACACTCATATAGTCGATTTAGCCACATTAAGCCATGTGATATTGTATGCAAACTGTGCACAATGACATTATCAGACAAAGCAGTCATCACACCTCTCAAATGCCCTGCTCGCCTCATTCAGCTACAGATTCTCCCTCTCTTCCATAGTCTACATTTCTACTGTCTGAAATCAATTCGTTAAATAGTTTCAGGGAATCCACCGCAGGGGGCTCCCTATGAAATTAACAGGACGAGGTGGTGGTTTTACTCTATTTTGAACAAAAAGGATACATTTTGAACAGGAGTAAAATAGCTTTCAATTTATTCTGAGACTGTAATGAAAACTGTCATCTGAGATGACAGTAAAACAGTTAAATATGTACTTGATTAAAGAGTGCTTTGTGTAATGTGCTAATATGGAAACCACTTCATCATCTCTGATTGATTTATACTGTGCTATTGCAACTGCCACGGCTGTGATCCCCACATTGCATTGTGAGTGTTGTACATGTGGAGCCCACCATGGCAGCCCTGAGCGTAGCGTCATTAGGAGCCTATTTATATTCTGCAGGTTGTACAGTAGCACTGATTTCTGCTGCCAGCTGGATTACCTCATCTGACCCCCCGGGGGGTTGGCAGAGAGGGCAGAGGGAGGAAGCAGTGAGGAAGAATGTGGGGGTGTACACATTGGGAATTCCAAACGGATAGTGAGGTTGGATCCGTTTCAAATGCCAGTGTCTACACCAAGCAGTATATTTTGGTAAAACCTCTGATAATGGTATAAAGGGTAAAGCATTCATGATTGATATACAGTATGATGGTAAAGAGACCGGACTCTGGGAGCACAGGCCTGTGTGCGTATGTTAAGGGGGGCATTCCTAAATGACCTGCATAGGGTTCATGCTGCCTGAGCTTGAGCAATTCCACAGGAAGCTTTGCCTTGTTTGGAAATATTCTTCTTATAACTTCTCTGTAAGGGGTTGCTCTGGATTTAGTGCATGTTCTTGTGTTGCTGATGATTAGCACCCACAGTTGTGCTTCGGTGAATGCTGTAAGATTCTGTGTCGGGGCTATTTTGTGTTGCCATTAGTTAAGTTGAAATCGGGTTTAAAACCCTGGAACTGGATCTGGTTATTCTGTGCAGACAGCTCTCCATTTAACTACATTGAGTCAGCCCTGAGATCCACAATACAGTGGAGTCTGCGTGTCTCAGTATTAAAAGTGTTAAAATGCTCCTCTCAATGGCCGACAGGAGGCTGCAAAAACACTACCAAGGATACTGTACAGCTGGGAGTTCCTACATCTCTTTGGTTTTGTTTGTGTAGTTCTCTCGGGGGAAATAAGTCATTTTTGGTTGCCACAGATGTAGGGTTGTGCTGCGTTGCTTGGTTAAACAGAATATCAACTCCTGTAGATGTAGAAGCAAGACGTAGTAACTCTGAAAGTATATTTACATTCCTTTGTGGGAAATATGAATTGATTTATTGTTTCAAAGCAGAGACAGCTTCCCTGTTTTTCAAGAGTAGAGGCAGAAGTAACTCACTGTCGGAAACTTTAACACAATAAAAGCATTCTAGCTGCATTCTGCCTTGGTCATTCGACTGGAAATAGTGGCTTGTAGCCCCACCCTTGCTTAAATAGGCCTAACCCTAACCCTAACCATACCCATTAGGGAATAGTCCACACATAAGTTCTGTATTACTGTCTGAATTTCCCTCTATAAATGGCCCAGTATTAATTTATTTTTGACATAAATGTGTAATGGCATACAAGTGTGCAGATGAAGCCTGAATACATGCACAAGGCGATGGAAATATGACCCAAACATGCAGAGAATGAACGCAACGCTGTACAGAATTATAATAAATATTGCATAATGTCAGTTTAGGTCATCTTAGTCTAGGTTACTTAGAGACTCATCTTTAATGCTGGTCATCAAAGGGGGGGCACATCATTGGGATCCTGGGTATTTACAACCACTGATCCCATGACTTAATGATTAGACAGAAATTGGCTTTGAACCGTGGGCCTATAAGTAAATTAATGAATGAATGCATTTATATAGCTCAGAGTGCTTTACAGTGATGAAGGGGAACTCAATTCATCCACCACCAATGTGTAGCACCCACTTGGGTGTCCCGGCCAATCCAGCTATTGCAGATTTGCCAAGCGACACGGTGCTCAGCGGCACGGTCTGGGTGCCCAGCGGCACGGTGCCCATTACATTACAGGCATTTGGCAGACACTCTTATCCAGAGCGACGTACAACAAAGTGTATAACCATCACCAGGAACAAGTATGTCGAAAACCCTAGAGACAAGTACCGGTCCAAGTGCAGGGAACAACCGCATAGTTCAACTTGGACCCTGAAGGTTAAACTGATTAACACTTAACACAAACGAGAACAGTAACAACGCAGTCTATGGAAAAATACAAGCAGCAGCGACACGGTCTGGATGCAGCGGTGAGAGACACTGACCAGTTAAACGGCTCACTGAGGGCAGCCTCTCTGGGACAAAGCGGGGCTCACTGAGGGCAGCCTCTCTGGGACACAGCGAGGCTCACTGAGGGCAGCCTCTCTGGGACAAAGCGGGGCTCACTGAGGGCAGCCTCTCTGGGACACAGCGAGGCTCACTGAGGGCAGCCTCTCTGGGACAAAGCGGGGCTCACTGAGGGCAGCCTCTCTGGGACAAAGCGGGGCTCACTGAGGGCAGCCTCTCTGGGACAAAGCGGGGCTCACTGAGGGCAGCCTCTCTGGGACACAGCGAGGCTCACTGAGGGCAGCCTCTCTGGGACAAAGCAGGGCTCACTGAGGGCAGCCTGTCTGGGACAAAGCGGGGCTCACTGAGGGCAGCCTCTCTGGGACAAAGCGGGGCTCACTGAGGGCAGCCTCTCTGGGACAAAGCGGGGCTCACTGAGGGCAGCCTCTCTGGGACAAAGCGGGGCTCACTGAGGGCAGCCTCTCTGGGACACAGCGAGGCTCACTGAGGGCAGCCTATCTGGGACACAGCGAGGCCTGTTCTCAGAGAGCTGTGTGTGTCTGTTAGGAAAGTGGAATGGGTTTCCCATGACTGAAAGGACACATTCAGCGCCCCCTCGCCCATATTGTATTTTCATACTTTCACTGCAGATTGTACTGGGATATTTGCTCAGCTTTACTGTATGCGCTACCTTGCTTCCATGTTAATCAATACACATCAATGCCGACCTGTAGCAATAGAGGCAGCGGCAGTTTTACATATCAGCATTCTCTTTTGGGGAGCAGCGGATTTGTACCCAGGGGTTTCAGGTTTGAATCCTGGATATGACTACTGCCCTTGAGAAAGGTCCCAATCCCAAATTGCTTATGTAACCATAGTGCTTTGTTGAACAGGTAATGTGTGGAAGAGAGACAGGAAAAGGGCATGCCCTGTGCACATTAATAATGTAATGTCATCAATACTGTACAATGACAGGAAATGTCCAATTATCAAGTTTCTCTGAGGTGACTGCTGAAAAACCAAAGCAGATTTGCCTGACCTTAATTCACTCTGTCCTGAAATGGCCCGAGTTATCCACGCCCCCGCCTCTGATATTTTCTATTTGTCATCTTTTCCATCTGCTCGATGATAACTTCTAAAAGTCTGGTATTGAATACACTACACAGTGTGGGTGTTTTTTGTGTTTCTTCATTACGGGTTTTTCATTCACAGCACATTTGCAAAAACTGTTCAGATGGAATAGCTGTTCACATGGAATAGCTATTCAGATGGGATAGCTGTTCACATGGAATAGCTGTCACTAACTCTGGTTTGAGCTCGAGGGCTATAACTCACATTTAACAACCTTGGTGTTAGTAGAGGTGGTTTTCTTTTCAGCTAAATGTTAAATGTAAAACTGAAGAGCCATTTCCCTAATGCAGGATTAATTAGGTAATTTATAAATGTTGCGCTGTGTTTTGCCTTGCACCTGAATTACGTGGATGACTGGCTGCTTGATCATTACTAATAACGCTGTTTGGTCACTGAGCTGAAGTGGAAGCTGATTGGTCACTGAGCTGAAGTGGAACCTGATTGGTCACTCAGCTGAAGTGGAAGCTGTTTGGTCACTGAGCTGAAGTGGAAGCTGATTGGTCACTGAGCTGAAGTGGAAGCTGATTGGTCACTGAGCTGAAGTGGAACCTGATTGGTCACTGAGCTGAAGTGGAAGCTGATTGGTCACTGAGTGGAGGGGAAGTTCTGTAGAGCATCCTGATTGGGCACCACCGGTTCCTTGCAGGATTGACTAGTGGGTGATGAGACAGGACTGGAACAGAGATCAGGAGTTTTGCAGTATTGAGTGATTTTATCTAAAGCAGGAAGCGAGGGAGAGTGGAAGAGAGGGAGGGAAGACCTGCTGGGAAAGAGAGAGGGAGTAATGTGCAAGCTGTTTTTTCCATTCTAGTGACTTACATATGTTACACTGAGGAGTGCATTTGTAAAACACACACTGGGTGTAACACCTTTGAATGCAGTGCCATTCCTGTATGGTGGATTAAAAAACATACAAAGCCTTAAAGCCCACTAATATTTCACTTTGTTTGCCTCTCTACCTCCCAGAATGCATTGCTTTGTGAAATTACCACACAACTGTTCAACTCTGTTTTAATCTCTGGTGGATGCAGACTTTGCTCCCTCATTAGTGGAGCTATATCAGTCACACCCACCAATCAATGCAGGGGTGCATGAAATGTCTTTAGAACATGAAGGTGGAGGGGTGAGAGCATTCTGTATCTTTTCTCCTCTTCTATATGAAACTGAGGCCCTGTAAACACATCCCTAGGAAACCAAATACTCTCTTTAATCCACGTATGGAGGCATCGTCCATTTATTCCGCGTAAAAGGGCTAATGGCTGTGCTCCTGTTCTCTGAGGACCCCACACTTGTGATGGAGTCAGGAGGGGAGGGAGAGGGTCTGAGAGGGGGCGGTGTGGAGCTGCAGGAGGGAAGAGAAGCACATTACTCTGCACACAGCAGGACAGGCCTGGGGGTCCAGGCATTCTCCGTCTGTTAACACCACTGTCTCGACCCTTGGAATTCTGTGTTTCTGTACGCCATGTGATTATAAGCCAGTTAAAATTTTGATGTCATAGACACACAACATCTCGGTAGATCATAACTTATGAATATGGAAAGTGATGAAGTTCAGACACACTGTTCCTGCTGTTCTGGATTCATTCCAGTACAGCCATATATCACACAAGGCTATTTGCAGCTTTGGTTGTGCCGTTGTGATTTATATACATAATGAAGATGCATATTTTAAAGCTTACTTAAGCTTAAGAAGTGTACTTTTTAATTTATTTTTTTTTACAGTAGATTATATATTTTTTGGGTAAAATGTAAGCATACATAATCACTGTTAACCCTAAGTATGTGTACTGTGCTGTGGTCGTGTGTGTTTTGTGGGGGGGCTAGAGTCTTTCACATGTTTCATGTTTGGTGTCCGTTCCCTCAAGCTATTGATGTCGGGATCTGCGATTGTGTTTAATTACGGTTAATTACAGATCTAAATTGGTTTGATAAATAAAACCAGTGTTCCCCATGTTATGTTGAATTAGTCATCGGTCCAGTGTTACTTAAGAGACAATTTTTTTGTGTAATGGGATGAAGTATCAAGTACATCTATCCTACTCCCTTCCCCCGTTTGCACATGTAAAATGCTGAGACAGTTAGTGTCATCTTTCTTTACTCATTTTTAGATTCTTCTACATGAGATTTTTATGGAAATTATGCTATACAGTCAGTATTGTTAGATGTGTTGCACCAAATATTTGGAATGCGAGTCTTTGTCTCTCTGTGTCCTTTAATGTGTGTTCTAATAAAACATGTTTGGTGTCTGTTCTGCTGCGAATATCACAGAGAAGATCCTGAGACGTCGGTGTCCTCCTCTTCCCTTTAACAGGTCAGCACAACTACCTGTGTGCCGGGCGGAACGACTGCATCATTGACAAGATCCGGAGGAAAAACTGCCCAGCGTGCCGGGTGCGCAAGTGTCTGCAGGCCGGGATGAACCTGGGAGGTAAGATCCAGAAAACTTTCCTTCAGACACGTCTGCAGGCTGCGATGAACCTGGGAGGTAAGATCCAGAAACCTTTCCTTCAGACACGTCTGCAGGCTGCGATGAACCTGGGAGGTAAGGCCTGGAATGGTTTCCTTACGACCTCAGAAAAGGCCCATGTTTGTTCCGACAGCCTCATGTCACTTCATCACCCTGTGATGGCACAGTATAAAAAACCCTCCTAAGATTGGCGGGCACTCGGCTGCGTGGCATTACTGGTGTCAGTGGTGCCCGCAGTGCCAGCATTGCCATGGTGATTTGGGAGCAGGGCTCGTGACCTGAAGTTCACAACTTAAAATACATTGAATGGGGGGGGGGGCATGGTGTTGGAAGAAGGGAGGGGAGGGTCACTGCTTTGAACCCTGATAAAGGAATATGTAACCTGACTGCTGTAACACCAGCTATATTCAGTCTATCAGTGACTCAGTATGTTAGCCGTGTAGCACACCCTGGAAAAGTACAGGAAAAGTACCATCGGAGCAGAAAGAAAGAATCGGAAAACATCAGATGAGGTTTCTGTGATTTTGATGTGTCTGTCTCCATACCGTTTTAGTCTTTTGACGAACTTTACATTATAAATGTCAGGTTTGTACTGTGGCATTAGTGCAGTTAAATAAAGCATTTGATGGATCATTGACTCCTTCGACCGACTCTGGTGCACTTTGGTGTTGGCAGGAGTGACTGCAGATTATGGGATGAGCTCTGTCTGTCTGTCTGAACATGGTCTGGATGGGTCCAGAAGTGCTCTCTGCTAAAATTCACTGTGATGTTTCACTTTCTACCTGAGCTGGGCTGTAGCTCTTGAAGTTTGGTATCCACTGTTGTTAAGCTCTATGTGTATGTATATGTGTGTGTGTATGTATGCGTGTGTGTGTGCACGCGTGTGTGAGAACCTATTGAAACAGGCTTGTCAATAACATTTCACTGGCTTATCAGATATTTTCCTTAGTGTGGTATTTTAAATGTGGTCACAACCCTAACCCTAACCATAACTTCCTGCATGACTGAGAACAATATCACAAAACACATTTTTGCATAAATGAAAACATTTTTTCAAAAGGTCTTTTTGGTGAGGGAAATTAGCATTTATTTAAGTCTAGGAAAATGAAGACTGCAGGTGTTTTATTACCTGGAGCCTGCTGTACTTCAGTACAGTGCAGTCATTTCCTGGGGTACACAGTTTGTCATGACACTCAATGCAGGTATTTCACTTACATTTCAGGCAGTGGTAATGGTTTGCAAGTCAGAGTATGACTTGCTAGATTTGCAAGTGAAGTCATTTGCTAGGTTTGCAAGTCAGAGCTAAAAAAAATTGTGGGTTTAAAACATGAAATGAACTTAAAATATTGTGGGCCACTAGCTTGATAATATTTGTGAGTTCCTGAATAAAAGAAAGACGTTGTTTGTTTTGTTGACTTTGTCTGTCTGATGGAGACTGCTCTATCTGACTGTGTCATTCTGAACTTGGCTTGCCCTTTGGAAAAAATTTTTAAAAGCTTTTAAACTGATTAAAAGTTTTTTTTTTTTGACAAAGAATGTCCATTTGTGCATTTGTATTTGGTTTGTTTGTTGTGCAAAAAATTTTTGTGAGACAATGCACCTACATCCCAATTTAGTAAATTCAACGTACATTTAACCACACCTATTGCATTGCATTACATTACATTTATTCAGCAGATGCTTTTATCCAATGCGATGTACAAAAGTGGAAGGGGGAGCACCCCTGGACACAAACATCAATTGTCTCATTGTGTTTATAAACAGATGCTCCAGCATTTTTAAATGAATCATGAACAGAACTAGAGATATAATTTAACCTGCAGTGTTCCTCATGGGGCTCCCTGCAAGGGAGGAGGGCAGTGTGGGAGCGATCAGAGGGGAGCAAACAGAGGGGAGGAGAGCAGAGGGGAGCAGAGGGGAGCAAACAGAGGGGGGGGGGGGGGAGCAGAGGGGAGCAAACAGAGGGGGGGGGAGCAGAGGGGAGGAGACCAGTGGGGAGGAGAGGGGAGGGGAGGAGACCAGAGGGGAGCGAGCAGTGGGAGTGAGCGGAGGGGGAGAGCAGAAGGGAGTGAGCAGTGGGAGTGAGCAGAGGGGAGGAGAACAGAGGGGAGCGAGCAGTGGGAGTGAGCAGTGGGAGTGAGCGGAGGGGGAGAGCAGAGGGGAGTGAGCAGTAGGAGTGAGCAGAGGGGAGGAGAACAGAGGGGAGCGAGCAGTGGGAGTGAGCAGTGGGAGTGAGCGGAGGGGGAGAGCAGAGGGGAGTGAGCAGTAGGAGTGAGCAGAGGGGAGGAGAACAGAGGGGAGCGAGCAGTGGAAGTGAGCAGCATTATTGAGTGGCCCTGCTTTGTCTCTACTGCAGCACGGAAGTCTAAGAAGATGGGCAAACTAAAAGGAGTGGGAGAGGAGGCACCTGCGTACCCGTCTAAGGATGGCCAGACATACCTGACCACAGAGAAGGAGCTGAGCAGCAGCGCCGCCCTGGTGGTGCACACGCCGGTGTCTCCGTACCTGTCCCCGTCCATCTGCAGCGTGCTGGAGCTCATCGAGCCCGAGGTGGTCTACGCTGGATACGACAACACGCAGCCGGACACCACCGACCACCTCCTCTCCAGCCTCAACCAGCTCGCCGGGAAGCAGATGATCCGAGTCGTCAAGTGGGCCAAACTACTTCCAGGTCAGACTGGCTGCTAGGTCCCCATGTCACAAAATGGCAGTTTGGGGAGGACATAATGTTCATTGGCAGAGGGGTCAGAGGTCACATTTTAATCTCTCTCACTCATGGGCTTCTGGTCTGAGGTGTAGTAAGGTCTCACTCACTCATGGACTTCTAGTCTCAGGTGTAGTAAGGTCTCACTCACTCATGGGCTTCTGGTCTCAGGTGTAGTAGGGTCTCACTCACTCATCGCTTCTGGTCTCAGGTGTAGTAGGGTCTCACTCACTCATGGGCTTCTGGTCTCAGGTGTAGTAAGGTCTCACTCACTCATCGCTTCTGGTCTCAGGTGTAGTAAGGTCTCACTCACTCATGGGCTTCTGGTCTCAGGTGTAGTAAGGTCTCACTCACTCATGGGCTTCTGGTCTCAGGTGTAGTAGGGTCTCACTCACTCATGGACTTCTAGTCTCAGGTGTAGTAAGGTCTCACTCACTCATCGCTTCTGGTCTCAGGTGTAGTAAGGTCTCACTCATGAGCTTCTGGTCTGAGGTGTAGTAAGGTCTCACTCACTCATGGGCTTCTGGTCTGAGGTGTAGTAAGGTCACTCTTTGACTCTAAGAAGCACATCTCACATATCAACAGATATCAATTTCTCTGTCACAAGGGAGATATTTCTCCGAAACTCATCAGATTTCACTCTGTAATTCAATCTCACACTGTCAAAATGTCTTGCTTGAATGTGGATCCTAACAAATGCAAATCCACACTACATTACTGCAGTTCCCTGTTGCATTCATTATGTTGCATACTGCTGCATGCATGAAGGCTGTCCCCAGCTGGATTGGGAGGATTCAAGCCCTTCGGTCTTTTTGATGAACTACGAAACCATTTAGAATGTGATTCTGTTTATTGTATTGGTATTGGCACATTGAGAGAAACATTTCTACTTCTAATTGTGATAAGATAAGTTTTATAGTCAGTATAGGCAGTATAGTATAGGCAGTATACAAAGAGCTTATATGTATGGGCAGATATAGTGCTTGTGATGAGCTCTCAGCCTGTGTTCGTTTGACTTATCATACAACATGCCGGCGGTCTCCCGATCATACCATACAACATGCAAATATTTCATGACCGTACATTTTGCCAAGTGTCCCATGAAATATATTTACTCTGAAATATGAAAATGACTGTCAAAAGGTTTGAGGGTATTGCAAACAATTGGGCTCTTATAAGTACTATGGTTATTGAATCTCTACATAAATTAATACACTGCTGCCCAGCTGCAGTGAACCTGTGGAAGTGTTTTTCAAGTTGAAAATTACATGCATTCGTACTCTAACTTGTGTTATGCAGTAACGGCTATAATACTTTTTTAAATTATAGGTTTCATTTCTCTCTTTGTGTATTAGCCAGAGGTGGAAATTCCAGGTTTAGAAAGTAAAAGTCCTCCACAGTATTTTGTTCCAATCACCTGTTTTTACTAATTAGTACAATTCTTCAGCCCTACCTCTGAGATTGGCTACTTCCGAAAGGTAAAAGTATGTACAACGCTGTCTGATGTGGGTGGGAACTGTGGACAGTGTGGACAAACCAGTTTTTCTGAAGAATGTGGAAGCCTTTACTTTCTGAACCCTGGTATTAGGGTTAATGTTGGTTATGAAGGTCTAGGGCTGATAAATCTGTTTGTTTGCAGGTTTCAGGAGTCTGCCCATCGAGGACCAGATCACGCTCATCCAGTACTCCTGGATGTGTCTGTCTTCCTTCTCCCTCAGCTGGAGGTCCTACAGACACACCAACGGACAGATGCTCTACTTCGCCCCAGATCTGGTTTTCAACGAGTGAGTTGTAGCTACATAGTGGTTGCTTGTGTTATGAACTGCTCACCATGTTTATTTTTTGGACTATTACGAAAACATAACGCAAGGGTGCAATGAGTATATGCTGGTGGAAATATCAGGTACACGTGACTTCAAGTGTGTAAATGGTGGAGAACTGCATTAATGAATCAGAACAGGATTAAGGAGCAGAAAAAGCTATGTGAGTTTTTGCCAGGGCTTCTTCTGACTATCTCTCGTTTTCTTGCCTGTGGAATTTTGAGATGATGTCACCAAGCAGATATCATTGTTTTGAGCTTTATCCTGCTAAAGCTCTACGCTTTGAACATGACACATTTGTGCAATAAGAGTTTCATAACCTTGAATCATATCATGGACACCCCCCCCCCTTCACTTCCACCTCTCAAACTCATTTTATACACCTACCCCTGAATAACCCCCCCCCCCCCCCCCCACCGGCATCTCCTTACCATCCTACCACAGCTTTTATTGGTTATATGAATCACTCTTTTTGTAACCAGAAAACCCTTTATAATGTATGATGTCCTTGTTCTTTTTGTATTGCCTTATTGCCCAAACCTTCCCCAGTGACCACTGATGAAAGTGAGTGCAGCTGGTTTGGTTGTACCTTTTCCTTTCCAGATAAATAGATACAAAAACAAATGAAAGTATAAATGATATAAATAGACCGATGCATATAGCAGTCTGCTCTGAGACAAGCTGAACGGCATATTGAAGTGTGGAAGATCTGGTGCCCGGCTCGGCCCACTCAGGCTTCATGATGAAGAGGAGGCAGGAGGAGAGCGCCCCCTGCAGGGCACCCAGAGATGTAGCTGTGAAGTTCAGAGAAAATGCATTTCCACACAACTGTACATTCATAATCTGTATTGTAATTGAAGTGAATTGGTATGATTGGCTTTATGTTTGGGCTTTATTCTTCTGCATGTTAGTGACATTTCCTAACGAAAGCCACCTTCCGATAAGTCACTGAGTTACAGGGGCCTGAGCTGGATCATGGCTGCTTCTTATTCAGCAGTGACAGCAGAGTGCAGTTACAGGGGCCTGAGCTGATTTTTATCAGGGAACCGCTCCTTCATTAGCTGAGCCTGTCCATGGACCTTGTGACCACGAGAGTTCAGGTTTCAAGCCTCTGTTCAGACTAACTGCTCTTCTGTTTTGCACATTTAAGAAACTCTTATGTCTCTTTATATTACTTTGTTAATTAATGTAGCTGGAAAAAAGCTGGAAAAAACATTGCTCAGAAATGAAATCAGATTTAAAAGCTGCTCTCTAAACGCGTATTCAGATATAGAATTATATTGTGGCAGTGCTGCAGAAGGCACAACACTACCTGTAAGCTTTCTCACCGTGATTGATGACTACTCAGAAATCCTGCAAGAGGTTTTCATAAATGGCCAATCAGTCATGGGCCAGAAGAAAAGAATGTGCAGAAAGTATTAGATCATTAGATTGTCACATTCAGTCTTGTCCACCAACTGTTTTCAGTGATAAGGTGCATTGAGTTGGGATCTGTTGTACTTTTAACGCAACTCAGACCTACTGCATAAACCTCTGTGCTGAAGTGCTCCTGTGGCACTAATGTTGCACCTCAGAAAAGGCTCACAACGCCAGGTTCTCCTGGAAAAATGAACCAGGAGTGATGCAAACCATTGGCACTGTGAGTAAGTGTAAGTGTGAGCTAATTTAAGGACCACCATGGTCAGGTGTGTAAACATACTTTGTCTAGCTGCTTTGTGATTAGGGAAGTAGGTTGCAGGTTCAGTTCAGATGAGGCTTTAGTCTATAGTCTGAATGAGGGTATAAGCCTAGCAAATAAATAAATATGAATTATTTTCATCATATTTTTATCTATTTTACAAATTCATTCTAAATAAACCCCCTAGAAAAAATGCATACTTATTTAGAACAAATATTCTGAATGCATAAAGAAAGCTTTGCAGCATAATTATCCAATTTCACACACAACACCCCTTGAGAGAAGGATTATAAACTAATGGGATTACTTAAACTCTGAGCAGCGTTTTCCCTGTAAGTAGAACATGTGCCCTAAATTAAGGTTTGTGCACTAGAGCAGATTACAAGGCCAGGCTGTTTACGGTAAAAGATTTCTCAGCTTAGAAAATAGGGTTTTTCAACTGTTCCAGGTCAGATCATCAAGCATAACTGTGCTTACTTTATAATCTTTTATGGGGAGATTTTTCAATGTAATAATATGCCAATCACTTCCAGTTGAAAATGGAAGACTATGAATATGATAAATACATAGAAGTGCTTACCTTTTAAACACAGTGCAGATGCCCAGCTTCAGCTAAACTTTGAGTTGTGAAACGTGAAATAAACCAAAACAAAAAAAATGATGAACATTACAGAAATATAGGCCTTTCACATATTCAAATAGTTTTTTAGTCTAGCACATTCTGAAGTGTGAAATAAGGTGTGAGAAACACATTTGACTCTATGCTAGTTAATGTTAGGCTAGAGGTCTGTGATGTTGTTTCTGTATTAAATTACAGGGCCCAGTATGCAGATAGTGTTAAAACCGCGCGCTCTACGTTGTGTAAACTGTGCTCGCAGATTTATGCTTAATTTTAATTTTAGGATGACAAAAACCTTGCTGGAAACCACAGCCAAAACTCTGCTTTGTGACCGAGTTCAATTGTGTGAATTTTAAGGTCGCCAAGTTTGCAGTTGTTAAATAAATAGAACTTCTGATCTAAGGTGCATTAGATCAGGGCTAAAAGTTCTACTGACCCTGAAAGTTTTGTAAGTGGTACGAGACAAAACTGTATTTTTTACTGACCTAGCAGCCGATCAGAGCGGGTTTTATCTGGGGCGGTTAACCCTAACCCCAGCCCTAACCCTAACCCTAGCCCCAGCCCTAACCCTAACCCCAGCCCTAGCCCTAGCCCTAACCCTAACCCTAACCCTAGCCCCAGCCCCAGCCCTAAGCCTAGCCCTCACCCTAGCCCCAGCCCTAACCCCAGTCCTAACCCTAGCCCCAACCCTAGCCCCAACTCTAGCCCCAACCCTAGCCCTAACCCCAGCCCTAACCCCAGTCCCAACCCTAACCCCAACCCTAACCCCAACTCTAAGCCCAGCCCTAACCCCAGTCCCAACCCTAGCCCCAACCCTAGCCCCAGCCCCAGCCCTAACCCCAGCCCCAGCCCCAGCCCTAACCCCAACCCCAACCCTAACCCCAGCCCTAAGCCTAACCCTAACCCTAACCCTAGCCCCAGTCCTAACCCTTACTCTAACCCCAGCCCTAACCCCAGCCCCAGCCCCAGCCCCAGCCCCAGCCCTAACCCTAGCCCCAGTCCTAACCCCAGTCCTAACCCTAACCCCAGCCCCAGCCCTCTCTATCGCGGTTCTGAAAGCCCTCTCTCTGGCTCCAGGGAACGCATGCAGCAGTCAGCCATGTACGAGCTGTGCCTGGGCATGCGGCGCGTCAGCCAGGAGTTTGTGCGGCTGCAGCTGACAGCCGAGGAGTTCCTGTCCATGAAGGTCCTGCTGCTCCTCAGCACAGGTCAGTGCTCCCTCTGACGTCACACCGTGCCGCATGAGGTGCTGGCTGGTTACTCTTAATCAGTGCTGGAAAATCCACCTTCAGAAAGTCCTCCCCAGTATTTTGTTTCAGTCACCTGGATTTGCTAATTAGCTCAGTTCTTTGGCTGGGAGGCCATGACTTTAGTGAGCTCTTAATAATAATTTCTTTATGTAAAGTTTCTCCTCAGAGGAGAGGATTGATTATCACGAGAGAGAAAGGTCTTTAGATCGACTTCAGTACTATTGTTTATTTCATTCCTTCAAGGGAAATTTTACACTCCTACCAGGGAATCACCTTCCATTTTAAACAACCCAGCTGAATCACCTTCCATTTTAAACAACCCATCTGAATCACCTTCCATTTTAAACAACCCAGCTGATTCACATTCCAGTTTAAACAACCCAGCAGGGATCCTCACATGGCCTAAACAGGAACTCTGAAGAAACAGAAGCTGCTCCCTTGTCTCTGGAGACTGAGCAGAGGAGAGAGGAGGTTGGGGGGTGAGCAGCACTGAGTATCAGTGGAGAGAGAGAGGAGGTCGGGGGTGAGCAGCACTGAGTATCAGTGGAGAGAGAGAGGAGGTCGGGGGTGAGCAGCACTGAGTATCTGTGGAGAGGGAGAGGAGGTCAGGGCGCTGAGTTATCAGTGGAGAGGGAGAGGAGGTCAGGGCGCTGAGTTATCAGTGGAGAGGGAGAGGAGGTCAGGGCGCTGAGTTATCTGTGGAGAGGGAGAGGAGGTCGGGGCGCTGAGTTATCAGTGGAGAGGGAGAGGAGGTCGGGGAGCTGAGTTATCAGTGGAGAGGGAGAGGAGGTCGGGGCGCTGAGTTATCTGTGGAGAGGGAGAGGTGGTTGGGCCGGCTTTCTGTTTAAACAGAACTTGATTTGTGGAAATATTTATTGGCAGTGTCAGGCACTTGAGGAGGGAGATGCTTGCTTTCGCCAAATAAGGAAGCACCTTCCCAGCATGCACTATGCTGAAGGCAGCCCCCACATTTAAGCTCACACCACAGTTCTGCTGTTCTAGAAAAAAGTTAATTTTTAGTGGTTTTCATCATCATAAATGCATCAATTGCATCAAATTTTTTGACATACAATTTATTTGAAGGAAAGGGCTTTATTAGGTTATCTGTAGTGACTTATCACTGTTAGCTTTGTCACTGTTAGTTTTGGCAACCTACAACAAATATTTCACCCAAAATGAAATGCATTTTTTACATGTAAGTACTGCTGCTGTAGGGTCGTCCTTCAGGACCTGAAGGCTGTGATGAAGGAACAGGAAGAAGGGAGGGGTAAAGCGGGATCAGCGTCGACTCTGAGATGCGGTCATGCTTTGCCCAAACGGTCGGTCATTTTGGGCTTCAGGAGTCCGTGCGTGCCCGTCTCTCTCCCCTGCTCCCGGCCCGCGCTCTGGAGCCCTTCCAAGAGGCTCTGCTCAATAAAGCGGGTCCCACTCTGGGCTCCGCTCCGACAGCCACTGTTTTTCTTCACTTCCTTCAAACACAGGGGTTGGCTTTTGAAGGGGAAAAAAGCAAAATGAGCGTTGCTGTGAGTCTTCTTAGTGAGAAATGCTTTTTTTGCATCAGAGGAAGCTTCATGATCATTGACAGGCTGTCTGGGCGAAGATGACGGGCCATTTTGATCGGGATGATATTGTCTGATAACAAGCTGTTTGCAGCACCTTCACAACTGTCAGGCTGTTTGTTTATATAAATATATTGGCCAGGAATGTTGATCCAGAGAGAGAAAATAATTAATGAAAATCTCATGCTTGTACATGAGAGATCATACTTTGTTTTTCTCTTTGATTTAAGATAATTTTCTTCTTTATTTGTCAGTGCTGTTCTCCTGCATCAATATTGCACCTCACCTGTGATGTAAGGTGAAAGTAGGGAAAAAGTACACCTGCAGGCATCCAGCTGTGAGCTGCTCACCTGTCAGGCTGCAGTGGCCCTGTGCTTTTCCTTGGCTTGGGTATACATAGGACTTTACATTGATAGTAGTTGCCATGGAAACATACATATACTGAATTCCCTTAACGCTACTGCTCTGACACTTACTGTTTTGTGATTGTAACCCACTGAGGTTTTCATTATACCGTTCAGACAGTGTGCTCCTATGATACATTTGTTGATTGTGGTTATTCTGGTAACATTTATAGACCTGTGTTTATTTTACACCATCATGGCCTATTTCCTGACTGCAGAACTATCGGGTGGGCAGCACAATAGCATTTAGGGGAAACTGCATCTTCCTGTGACTCACAGGATGTTTGGGCCTATTAAATGCTGGGAATGTCTGTGCAATTTGTCAGCATTAAATCACACGCCAAATTTACTGTAAGAGGCCACAGGCTCCTGACTGGACTGAGAATCAGGGTCCTGACCAGGTCAATCGCTGGTTTCCTCCTCACTGAAGACAGCAACCGTGGCGATGGCTGTGGGATTTGGCGCATGCTTACGCGGGTGGAGAGGTGGTTAGGCGGGATTGGCGCATGTTTACGCGGGTGGAGAGGTGGTTAGGCGGGATTGGCGCATGTTTACGCGGGTGGAGAGGTGGTTAGGCGGGATTGGCGCATATTTACGCGGGTGGAGAGGTGGTTAGGCGGGATTGGCGCCTGTTTACGCGGGTGGAGAGGTGGTTAGGTGGGATTGGCGCATGTTTACGCGGGTGGAGAGGTGGTTAGGCGGGATTGGCGCATGTTTACACGGGTGGAGAGGTGGTTAGGCGGGATTGGCGCATGTTTACGCGGGTGGGAGTCGTGATGTGGGAGAGGGCGGTTTTAGAAGAGATTTGGGTGTACAAGGTGCCAGTGCACTGAATGGGGGCTTTTTCTTTTCCCACCAAAATTTTTGGAAAATTGTGCACCAAACACAAAGCTACACAAAGAGTCGTTACCTTGATTTTACAGTACATGTGCCTGTTCATGCAGTCTTATTCTGAAAGGATCCAGGGTCCACCATGAATTTCAAAAAATGCTTGATATAGTAAATCAGAAGTAAATCTAGGATCCAAATCACCTAGGTTCATGTTTTTTCCCACTGTGCAGGTTGACGCTGTTGACACTGTGTATCTACTCAGTAGAGTGATTCATGTCATTTTATGCCCTTAAAATGGGGAGTGACTGTATCAGTGTTCATACCTTGTTATTATTGTTGTTGTTGTTGTTGTTATTATTATTATTATTATTATTATTATTATTATTATTATTGTTATTATTATTAATAATAATATGGTACTGAAGCTGTTGTGCAAAGCTGATATTACCCATCTGTAATGTTTATTTCTGACATCACAGTTCCCAAGGAGGGTCTGAGAAACCAGGTGGCGTTTGAGGAGATGAGGGTGAACTACATCAAAGAGCTGCGCAGGTCTGTGGGGAAGGCCACCAGCAGCTCGGGCCAGACCTGGCCTCGCTTCTACCAGCTCACCCAGCTGCTGGACGCCATGCATGACGTGAGTACACCCAGAGTACGCCCAGAGTACACCCAGGAGGGGCTGCGCTTCGCCAGCACTACGGCAACAAAAAAGGGCCATTCATGCTCTGTGTGCTACCAATGAAGCCGATGAGCATTCAGCCAGATTTCAAACAGAAGGAGGAAGCATGTCAGTGAGGTCTGAGTTCTGTGTGTTATCGGTGAAGCAGGCGACAGGGTAACACACAGCAGCTTCTGTTCATAAGAAAGGTTTTGGAATTTTAATCTGTGTACAGTACATCAGCATGTTCAGAGTGCAGCCAGGTTTAATGATGTGTGTGGCCTAATTTATGGCCCATTATATTTACATTATACAAGAAAACAGGCCAAGCTTCATGTGGTGCCCTGCTACTGTAAGGCCTGAGTTACAAAGGGCTCAGAAGTCACTACGGATCGAATTATGCACATCAGACACATTATCAGCTTTACTGGGACCATCTGTGTGCTTTTGAAGGAAGTGCCGTCGCTTCTGAATGAGAAGCAAAGAAAGTTTAAAAGTCATAATTTTTTTGTATTGTGTGATCAACATTAATTAAAACAGCAGTGTTGCATTACAGAAGCAAGGAGAACATCCTGTCATCCTCAATACTGGTTGATGTATCAGTGTGCACAATAACACAGAGGTGGCTAAGGATTAAGGGAAGTAATCAGGCACATTTGAACTCACCCAGAAGGGACAAACTGGGAGAATGCCCTGGTCCTCCCCATGGGGAAACGCAGTCTTTATTCACAACAACGTCGGTGGGACACCTGAAAGTAGCCTCATCCCTTATTTGTGATAACTCATCTCTTATTTGTGATAACTCATCCCTTATTTGAGATAACTCATCCCTTATTTGTGATAACTCATCTCTTATTTGTGATAACTCACCCTTATTTGTGATAACTCATCCCTTATTTGAAAATTGAGCACAGAAAAACTGTTTGGCGTGTTAGCCTGTTAAATCTTTGGCCTGTTGGTAAATGCTTGATCTCACAGCTGATCTCTGTGTTGGTTCTCTAGCTGGTGGGGGATCTTCTGGACTTCTGCTTCTACACGTTCCGTGAGTCTCAGGCCCTCAAGGTGGAGTTTCCTGAGATGCTGGTGGAGATTATCAGCGACCAGCTTCCGAAGGTGGAGTCAGGACTAACCCACACACTCTACTTTCACAAGAAGTGACATTACACTGTAGCATCTCAGAGGATGAAGGGCTTTGCCTTAAAGTTGCTTATGCCAGTGTGCCACGCCCCCTGGACCCCATCCCAGAGAGGAGGGGAGAGAGGCTCATTCGTGGTGTTGCTGCCGCTCGTCAGCTGGTGAGCCAATCAGGAAGGTCTTAGGAGAACTGAAAAGCACTGGAAAGGACTTGAGTCATGTAACAGAGAATCCCACCCCCAAAGGCTCGCCCCCCCAAGGCCCGCCCCCAAAGCCCCGCCCCCAAGACCCGCCCCCAAAGGCCTGCCCCCCCAAGGCCCTCTCCCAAAGGCCTGCCCCCCCAAGGCCCTCTCCCAAAGGCCTGCCCCCCCCAAGGCCCTCTCCCAAAGGCTCGCCCCCCCAAGGCCCTCTCCCAAAGGCCTGCCCCCCCAAGGCCCTCTCCCAAAGGCCTGCCCCCCCAAGGCTCGCCCCCAAAGCCCCCCCCCCCAAGGCCCTCTCCCAAAGCCCCCCCCCCCCCAAGGCCCTCTCCCAAAGGCCTGCCCCCCCAAGGCTCGCCCCCAAAGCCCCCCCCCCCCAAGGCCCTCTCCCAAAGGCCTGCCCCCCCCAAGGCCCTCTCCCAAAGGCCTGCCCCCCCAAGGCCCTCTCCCAAAGGCCTGCCCCCCCAAGGCCCTCTCCCAAAGGCCTGCCCCCCCAAGGCCCTCTCCCAAAGGCCTACCCCCCCAAGGCTCGCCCCCAAAGGCTATGATTTTAATGGAGATGAAGCCATACAGACTTTTTTTGGTCACACAGTTGTACATACAAACAAGCTAAATGACTTACCTCTCCCTGGAAATCTACAACTGTGGCTTTTATATAAGAAGTAGTGCTACAGGAAAATGCTTACTTCACTTTGCAGTGTATTGTCATATGGGCAGTCCTGCAAAATTTCAAAACAAAACATTTTTTTGTGTAGTAGAAAATATAGGCCATTTGGAAGGGGAATAATTGTGTGTGGGCATTTTCCAAGGGCTTCACAAGTTTAATTAAAAACTGTTTCATGCAAAACCGGTACAAATCAATAGTTTTAAATGAATCCTAAATCCCTTGTTGGTATGTATGATGCTACATACATGTGCATGATTATGTAATCATTTTACAACAATCAAGCGTCTACTGGTATACAAACTGTATAAATATATACACTATATTACACAACATAAAACATTTAACATGAAATTAAAGGCACTATTAGAGGAGACTAGTGCTGTTAAGTAGAAAATCAACTGGTTAGAGGCATTGTTTCCTGAATTAGGTGGTTAACTTGGGACGTACATTGAGAAGTTCATTGTATGTTATAAAACTTTTTTCCAGTGCTAGTAGTGAAGTAGAAAATGGTGCAATTTAGCTCCACTTGCAATACAATATGAACCTAGTGTTTTTGTCTCATGACGTGTGTAACTGATTTATACATAATCTTTGCCATAATGAATGCACTTACATATTAAAGCCAAGTAGTTTGTTCTTTTTTATAGTGTGATAGTCCAAAACCAGCTCTTTGTGAAACCAAGTGCTTGAAATAGCTTTATTTCAAGGTTTCTAAAAATAAAGATTCATGAACATTTCTATGAATTATTGTTATGGTTTTTTAAATAGATCAACTGATAACATTTTATAACAAGGTGCTTTTTTCCTACAGCAGACAAAAAATATCTGCGGAACTTTCTGCTCGCTGCACATGTACAGATTATAATCTGATATATCAAAAAGTCTGAAATTTACTGTGCTTGCGCTTGTTAGAGAAACCTTGGAATAAAGTGGAACCAGCATGATAGGTGTCAGTAAACGCTGAATGAATTTGTATTTCAGCTGACCTGTAAATGCCATTGCAAACAGAACAAGAAGCTGTAATAAATATGGGTTGATGCTGTATAGAAGCTGGCAATACACAATGGAAATGATCAGTGATACTGACACATTGAATGCATTAGTGAGCGGCTTTCTTGTCGTACCCCTCAAATGTGTCAACTGAGTGTGGACACGTCTTCATTGGACCATTTTTTAATTTTTATATCATAAAAATTACTGGTCACCAAAACAACAGTGGATGAGATGTAAGCCATTTTGTGATTGTGTGTGGGCAGCGGTTGGCTTCCAAGAGTTCATGTGACTAGATACTCAAAATGGCAGTTTGTTACTCTCACAAAGGATTATGGACTTCCTCCTGTCTACCTTAAATTTCACACAGAGGAATAACTGTGACTCTTGGGGCATTATTGTTTGTTTTATTGTTGAGAAATGTTATTTAGACTTTGGGTAGTTGCTCTTTGACCCCTGATATAACATTGGGGCACATCAGTGTGCATCAGTCTGTCTGAAGGAAAACGACACAATTATGACATTAGAAAATTAATGAAATAATTAAAAAGAAATTTCCAGGCTTTTACAAATTATTTTTGCAATCTTTGCTGTTCTGTATATTGCTGTATAAAATATTGTGAAGGACCTGAAATAAGCTGTAAGGAGTTTTTTGTTTTGTTTTTTGTTTATACACAAACAAAATAAAAGATACTAACTGTTAATGGTTCATAGGAAGAATTGGAAAGTATTTTTGGAAGATGTCTATTTTGTTGGAAAAAATATTTAAGTACTTTGTCTAAAGATCATTTTTTATGTAAAGTGAAATGTTTATGCATGTTTACAGAAGAGATGTTTACAGTGTGTTCATGAAGGGAAAGTTGTGCCTTTATCTTATATTTACCATTTTCCAGTATCTGTTGTAAATAACCACAGTGAATAATTTCATTGATTAGCATAAAACATTTCGACTTTATCATGTTGTCTAGTTGGAAAACTCATAGTTTCTGTAGGTCTTCACAAATTCTAATCATGTGCTTTGAGTTTTATGGCGTATAACGGTGAGAGACCAATAGTATGACCTAAGCCCTAACCCAATGGAATGAGAGCTGGACACCATAGAATGCCTTCATTGATAAGATGTACTCTGTTATCAATTGCAAGGAATTTATTTTTTCAAAAGCATTCTGAAATCAGACGTGTTAGCCATATGCAATTCAATAACACCATTATAACACCAAGCAGGCATTTCATTGGTCTGTATTATGTGTAAATCAGGACTTTTCTACTATGATAAGAAATGGTGTTGAGTATGTCTAAGTGTTTCTTTTCCAACAGTTGATCAAGGCCTTGAGGATATTAGCACTAAAGAGCTTTCACCCCTGCTGCAGATTACTTTATTCAACTTTTTTTAATTTTATTTTATTCTAGATAGGACAGTGCAAAGATACCAGCTGGTGGTAACAGTTGATAGTGAATTGTTTGAGGTCCCTCTGGATTAACACTGACATCTTCGAGGGGGGGGGGGTAGGGGAGCAGGGGGGGTAGGGGGCAGGAGAGCAGGGGTGCGGGGCAGCAGTCAGTAGAGGGTGGGATAGGTAGCAAACAAGAGGAACGATAACGATTGATAATCAAACATGTCCACACAGCCAGGTAACAATACGGTTTTTAATCATAGTAATGGCAGGTAGTTATTTCTGCATTGTAACAGAAATTCCACAGAGACACATTTGCTCAGGGACAGAAAGCAGGCTGACGGGTTGGGCAGGACTGTCTGTGCAGAGACTCATGATCCCTGCCTCCCCTGAACCTCTTTCAGATGAAATGTTATTGAAGAAGGACTGCAGTATACAGTACAGTGGTTTCTGTTGTCAGACCCATTTGTGGATTTAGCAATTAAGCCATATACCCATCACAATCACCTAAATTTCCCCCAGTAATCAATAGTTTTACAAAATATAACTCTTTTTTCATCCAATACTTTGTGTAATATCTCTCAGTTACTATTTACAGTATATTAGCTCTTATTCATTATAACATCAGCAAAACAGTTGATACAAACAACTTACTGTGTATCGTTTATGCATATGGCTATAACTGTATTTGCAAAAATTCCGAGGGATTCAAATAAACCCTTTAACAAAGACGTGTTTTCATCTTTTATTTTTATTCTATTTATACATTTGAAACATTAAGTAATGGTGGCACATTTTAATTTTCCTATTAGGTCATTTCTCTGTTTAAATGGTCCACATGTGTCAAATAGAAATTTTCTACCATAAAAACTATTGTAAGAAAACAAACATTAACTACAATAGCATGAAAGTGCTTAGCTCCAGAACAAAATTAATTTGATAAAATTAAATCAGAACATGGACTTCAAAAATCTGTAAATATTTACTTGGAAAATGCAGTTATTTGAGAGCAAAAATGTACCGTAATTATACAATATTAAAAGTACATCATTACTCTACCTTCACTTATGCTGTAAGGCTTTAGCGATCACAGTTAACAACAAAACCATGCAAATATTCTGACTTGTAGCAGTAAAATTGCAGTATTCCCTGTAACGAACTGAAACACAACTTGTTCCGAGAAAATGATTGATCAATTTGCCGTGCTGTATTCTTGGCCAGTACAGTATTCCAATTATTAATTTTTTTGTTCCTACATAATGATACAGAATTGTTTCTAACATTAGGTAATGAAAGTAGTGTTTTTTTATTCATGAAAACACAGCTAGATTAGTAACAGGGTGGCTGTGCAGGGAGAGGAGAGGAGAGGAGGAAAGGAGAGAGGGAAAGGGTGAGAAGAGGAAAGGAGAGAGGAAGAAGAGAGAAGGAAAGGAGAAAGGGAAAAGTGAGGCAAGCAGGGATAATTAGTATTAACAAAATGAGTGCTCCTCTCCAGACAAACGCACAATTAACCTTGTTAAGGCTCATTTAAGATTCTGCCCAGTCTCCAGACCGTTTGCTCTTTTACACAGTTCAGTTCCACATCCCACTCCAAATCTCACACACCTCCCCAGCTTTGCTGTCTCATTCTGCCAGACATCAAGAATCTGTCGGATCAGTTGGATTTCATGGCTGCTTTTTTCCGTTCTCTGCCCCACTTTACCATAATTTTACTTTCAGTAATAGTACGATTCTCATTTTCATTGTGGGTTTAAGTGAAATATAAATAGTCTATTACACTTATTAAAATTAAATAGAATGAGGCTTTTTTCTTGACCGAAAGGACATTGGAGCTCCTGATTTTAATGGGAGATATTGGTATTCTGTGTGTGCATTGAGAGACTGACAGTGAGAGAGGCTCTGCTCTGGTTCCTTCAGAGGGGAGGAAAAGAGTACCCAGAATCCTCTCTGTCCTGCTGTCATTGGTCACACTTGCTCTGTGAGCGATGGACCTGGGGCAGCTGCCAGGACTGTGTGGCACAGACTGGCATCGGCTCTTCCTCCTCAACACCTACCAGTGTTGAGCTCAGCATGGCACTGGACACTGTGGCAGGTCTGTCGCACCTTCTCAGGTACAGACTACCAAGAACACCTCTCAGATAGCTGCCAAATATTACAGAAAGTTTACAAGAGAAAGAAAAAACTAGCTTGACAACAATGTCATAACTGTCACTCCATCACAGAATACTGAAATCAAAGGTACTGATCAATACTGACTATATTAGAGTCAAATAAATTATGACATTCATCATAAATATTGGTTTCTGTCTTATACCAAACACTGAGTAATTGTTAACATCCTGTTCAAAAAAGTATTTGAAATCTGTCAAATTTAATGGTGGATTGATTTAAATGTATTTTTCTGGATCATATACCAATCCCATTAATTGTTTTAAATTATTTTAAAATTTCTACT